>WNGS01162157.1:7603476-7614048 GCA_020271785.1 Procambarus virginalis
TTATATATATATATATAGTGTTGTGTGGTGTGTTGTGTGTGTGTGTGTGTGTGTGTGTAGCTAAAGTTTAAGTAGATATAAACTGGAGCTGCCACGTATGGGCCAATAGACCTTCTACAATTTCCTATATTATTATCTCCTAATAAGGCCCGTTGAACAGAAAGAACAATAAGAAAATAATAACAATAAATGTATCGTTAATAATGATCAAAATAACAACAATAGCATTTGTAAGTACATTAATATAACAGTTTTAATTAAGAGTGGAGGTTGGCTGTGAGTGAGTGAGTGTGCCTGGCACCACAGGTCAGAGTGACCCCTGTGCCACACGGTAGGTGACCTCGACCCACTGGTGAGACCAATTATGTCACTCTGGGGCACTCTCTGCTCTCACTAGTCCTAGTTAAACTAGATGGTTACTGTTCATTACATTTTCAAGTTAACTCGTATGCTGTGGTGATGTGTATCGTGGTACCACACGTGTGTGTTGTGTGATATATATATAGGACCTAGCCTAACCTCTCGTAGGCGCTATACACGCTATCTTGGATCTGTTATCTGACGGCCTAATATGTGCATTAACTGTGCTTCACTAGGTTTAAGATTTTAAGTTTGGGTTTTAAGGTTTTTTTCCGGGTTCCTGTAAAATGAATAGTACCAAAAGTGGTTCACTGGTGTTGGAGCATTACATCTTGGTACTTCTGGACCAACTAGCGTACACACACACATTTCAAGCAGAAATGCCAATATTGAAAGCTGATTTTAAACTGTCTATTGTTCCACCTGTAAGTGGTTATAGGGAAACATCTATTAAAAGTTGTCTAGCCTCGTCTACTCGATTAAAGCTATCTACTCGTCTTCGTATTATAAATACAATAATATGACATGATATCACTATTATTATTATTTTCCAACGAACTTCTCCTTCTCACCTCTCCCCAGCTCCTTCCTTCTCTTCCACTTTCCTCCTCCTCCTTCCCTCCTATTCCATCAGGGAGGAGGTGAGAGGTCGGGAGCGCTGGTGGGTAGCCTTGGTCAGCCCGGGCGAGCCAGGGCAGGCCAGGGTTCGCCAGGTTATTGCGTCAGAACCGCTCTTCTGACGTCACTCCCTCCCTGCTCATGTCAGTACCACAAGGTCTCTCTCTCACCCCTTAGCGTACCGGAGGCTCTATTGCGCCAGGGAGCGTACCGTATTGCGAAATGCGTACCGTACCATACCGGGCCATACTGGGGAAGCGTACCGTACCGAACTGTGTTTACTTCAGGGAGTGTATGGTACCGGAGGGGTTACAGGACCAGCGGACCGGGGAGAGTGTACCGTATCCTCACTTGGAGACGTTTATTTAATACAACCTCGCTGAAAAGCGTGACATAGTCAGGGGGAGAGAGCCCGCTTCCCAGAACACCTCCCCATTCCTGGACCTCCCCACAACCGGTGAAGACTCCTGTTTTTTCTTTACGTGTCCTCAAAGCCTAAATTAGAAAATGAGATGGAACCAAAATCCGAGGACATGACTTGAAGGCCAGAGGACGGACTGCTTGTATTTGTGGACCCTCCCGTTATTGTGTGTGACTCCCCGTTATTGTGTATGACTCCCCGTTATTGTGTATGACTCCCCGTTATTGTGTATGACTCCCCGTTATAATCATAACGCATTGCTGGCTTCTACTCACAACAGGTAACGGTAATTCTTGATAACGTGACCATGATAACAGTCCCCGCCATGGCAACCTTCACGCCACCGTGACAACGTCCAAATCCCTAATATGGCAGCACAATCACGACCACAGGACCATGAGACAACTATGGCACCTTTATTTGTACAACAGTCGGGAATATTTACCTTTGGTACCATAGTGTTACCACTAGTGTCTGCTGAGGCTTCAGTCTTTTCTTAGACTGAAGCCTGAAAGACTTAAGACTCACACGGGGTAGACTCCTCTACCTCTGTGACAAGGACAGTGAACCTGGGGCCAGATTCACGAAAGCACTTACGAACCTGTACATCTTTTCTCAATCTTTGGCGGCTTTGTTTCCAATTAAATAGTTAATGAGCTCCGAAGCACCAGGAGGCTGTTTATAACAATAACAACAGTTGATTGGGAAGTTTTCATGCTTGTAAATTGTTTAATAAATGTAACCAAAGCCGTCAAAGATTGAGGAAAGATGTACACGTTCGTAAGTGTTTGCGTAACTGCTTTCGTGAATCCGGCCCCAGGACTCTCCTCCAGCCTGTGTTTTGAAAACCTTCCTGGCTTTCTGTACCATGTTGCAAGTAAATAATGAAGACGGCAAGCCAGCGTGACAATATTACATTTCAATCCACAACAAAATCACGATTTTTGTTTCGATTGTATTCAAGGTGATGAAGCAAGTGGAGGAGGAGGAAAAGGAGGCTGTTGGTAAGCTTCTGTGTCCTATGATCTCCTGACGATGAATTTGTCGAACTCAAAGCTTAAGTTTTTAATGTCTCGGTAAATTGGCGTGTAATTGAACACCAGATGTGGCCTCAGTAGGGAACTTGTTTGATTCATTCTTACCTTCAGCGGCGGCCAGCTTATTGTGCACCCCATACTTGTTCTGTGAGCTGTAGTTTATTGTGCACCCTCACTCGCCATTTACCCATCCCTAGAGTACTAAAAAACTCCACCAAAAAAACTCTCGCACACCTCAACCGAGCCCATCTACAACAGAGAGTAGCAGAAGGTTCGCCCTCTGCAATATAGTATCTTCAGGCCACCAAGTTAGACAGGTTAAATATCCCGAAAGGAATCCACATGAAAATAGCAGTTCGGTTATATCCATCACTATCTCCTGGAATGTAAAGCACAACCAACGACCTTAGAAGAGCTTTAGGAGTCCCTGAATCTTGCAGTAACCACACTGAAGCCATCAACACTGCCACTCTTCTGGTCAATGAGGGTGTCCAGCAGCTGGAGACCCTCATAAATACTGTCAAGCCGTATCCTCCCCCGCGATAGCAACCTGACGATTAAATGCGGCCTCAGCACACAGTATACCTTCACTTCCCGCAATAAAAACAAAAATCTACTTATTAATGCCCGTAAGTGATAGATTTTTATCTTTTTGTTCTCTTTGCCACCTGTTGGGTGTCTTAATCTTCATCAATCAAAACTCGTCCTGTGGGGGGGGGGGTAGTTTATTGTGCACCCCATACTCGTCCTGTGGCCGTGAGCACGGAACTGGTTGTTGGGGTCGTATGGGAGCCAGGGAGCGTTCGCTGTGTGCACGCCCTCCTACGGTGCCTCGATGTGGATACTGAATAAGGTAATGTTGTGACATCACCAGACATCCGCACTCGGCCGGAAATTAGCGTGACGTTACCTAGCGACCACTTGCACGGCTGCCTGATGCGTGTTTGTTTTTGTTTACTTGTAATAGGACTATCGAACCTTGCAAAACCTGAACAACCCTCGCCTGATCTAATACTCTTTTGGTAGTAAAAGCGTTAACGATCGTTGAGACTGAATGAAAGGCGTCGCTAAATTCCATTCACCTTTGTCGCTAAATTTGTGTTCGTCAGAAACAACAACAAAAATATTGACAGCAAAGTAACGACAAAAAAAATTCATAAACAATGAATTTTTAAGCACATGCCGCAAGAGCTATCGACCCTGAGAGGAAGAAACTAGCGGAAGCAAGAGCTCGCTTCACCTGGGGAGCTGCCTGAACCACCGTGCCACCTTCAGCGGCCTGTGGCACACTGCCAACACCTCCCACCGGCCCTCACCCCGCCTCCCTCCACCAGGGGATCACGGAGGCCGCGTAGATGTCACGAAGGAAGGGGTGCTGACATCAGTATAAGGGAAAGGTAGGGGTATGTTGAGGGAAGTTGGGTGATGGAGGGAAGACTTGCGTTCGTCAACTTCCAACGTCGTTGTCAGGGTAATTATACCTTCTCAAGTGTTTAATGTGTGATGGGAAGACTCGAGGAGTTGGAGGAACAAAAAAAAACACAATTGAGTTTATATCCCACTAATCGTATCTCCAGAGGAACACCCATATCACATAGTCTGCAGCATATACAAGGCAAACTCACACACTGCCTTCACGAACATGAATAAGGAACCATTGGGAACAGCGTAAACAAAGTGGGCTAAACAGTCTCCAGAATACGCAGTGGGCGTGTGGAACCTTCCCCTCGCTGCGAGGCATAAGGAAACCGGACACAATTCCGAACAACGTCCTCCCTGAGCTGGGAGGATTGAGTTACTGTGATAGACTAAAGGAATTGAGCCTCGCGCTTCAGGAGAGAACAGAGGAGACATGATCACAACTGACACGATATTCAGAAGTCGACACCGTAGATAAAAACGGACAATTTGACACGTGAGGGACGAGAATGGACAGTTTGGCAGGTGGATGACGTTGAGGGAACTCGGCCAGTTGAGGCCAAGAGTGCTTATTCCTGTCTAAATTGATTGGTAAAGAGCGCTTCGTCCTGTGTAAACTAACTAGCGTAGAGCTCTTCTTTCTGTCTCGAGTGACGAGGAGTGCCTCTTCCTGTCCACTTCTCGCCACTCGTATATTCCAATCCTGGAATATGCGGCTCCTGCGTGGAGTACCTGCGTGGAGTACCTGGTCAAACACAACATGAAGTTGGAGAAACTTCAAAGATACGATACCAGAGTAGTCCCAGAGCTGAGGAGTGTGAATTACGAGGAAAGGCTACAAGAATTTAACCTAATGTCGCTTGAGGGGGAAAACCCGAGTAAAGGAAAATATGATTATCGCGTACAAAATTCTCAGGAAAATTACTACGGCAGGCCAGGACAGGCTAGCAAGGATAGTACACGAACAAGGGGGAGAGGGTTCAGGTTTAGTCGAACCTTCATGAGACGTCAATTCAAGACATGAAAATATGAACTGGTGAAAGGGAAACCGGACGAAATATACACAAGGGAAGGAATCTCTAAATGACAGTAAGATGAGAAAGTACCAGAAAGAAGACACAACACCAGATTATAAACACCAGAGACACAATGTTCGTAATCTTGGGCAATCAAGTAGATCTTTAAAACTACCATTTGACGAGGACTCTCGGATGAATTCGATGAAATATCTGAATGCAAACAGGAACTAGCAGATCCATTGTTTATCACAATGAAATGTGTCTAGCAAAATATATGAAGCATATAACAAGGTCAGTAGACTCACTGACGTCGGCACAGCCCGAATACGACTTGGCTTCGGGTATATCTCTTGAAGCTTGGCCTGTATGGGGAACTAGATGAAGTGGAGGGAAGAGCGTAGGGAGATGGGGTGAGGGGAAAGGGGAGAGGGGAGAGAGATGAGAAGTGGGGAGAAGGGTGACAAGAAGAGGGGCTGGGGGGAGAAAACAGACTATCCCGGCCCGCCGGGTACACCACCTCATAGTAGATATAAATATTAGATCTGAGACCTAACTTCATTCTAGTACTCTCAGGCCTATGAGTGTTGATTACTCTATCACACCGGATTGTTTGAAGTAATAGTTTGATACTAGAGATCCGGTACCTAGATATAGTTACGTTCATCATTATTATGTGCTGAATTACACGCAAAAAATCTCATTTCTCTCTCTCTCTCTCTCTCTCTCTCTCTCTCTCTCTCTCTCTCTCTCTAGATGCTAAACAAGAAGCCTCAAACATTGATTACCGCCTCAGAACAACGTATAATAGGCGCTGCCGTGGTTGGCCTTGTACAGTATACTTTTGTATTCAGCAGCAGTAGGGCTTATTGTACATTTGAATAAATGAAACACCGGACTTGCTGTTTAAACAAAGCTTTTCTCATATCTACACGACTCAACAATACCAGTTTCCATGAATGTAATTCATCACTAAATATTTACGAGTGACAAGGTGGGCCCCCCGCCGCCGCCCCCCTGTCCATATACCTTAATTATTTACTCACAAATGAGCATAAAACCACCACAGTTCTCATATGTATCCGCCTTCCAGATTCAACCTCTCGAGGGACTCAATTGAATGGCACCTGAGAGCGGAAGACTGACCTCTGTCATGGCTGTTCGTAATAATTAGCAAATCAAATGATGAAACTAGCTCACCGTATAGGAAGTTGCCTAGCTTATAGACCTCTACTTGAGATCGCTCTCGAACTCGATGTTGAGATAATAATTCATTAAATCACTTTGAAACTGGCGTATCAAGACTGTGACTTGTTTAGCTAAATGAATTTTTGGATTCAATTTGAACCCATTATGGGCCTCTGTAATCTTTTTCCACAACTGTCCACAAGATGGGTATGGGATCCATTACTGTCTAATAGATGGGTATGGGGTCCACTACCGTCCATAAGATGGGTATGGGATCCACTACCGTCCATAAGATGGGTATGGGGTCCACTACCGTCCATAAGATGGGTATGGGGTCCACTACCGTCCATAACATGGGTATGGGGTCCACTACCGTCCATAAGATGGGTATGGGATTCACTACTGTCTAAAAAATGGGTATGAGGTGCATAATAAATGAATTAAACTAAAAGCTAGTGCTTGTAAAGATTAATTTAAGAATTACGAATATTTAGGTGGAGAAATACAGCAACTAAATGAAAGCGCAATCAAAATAGTTTTATTCATAACAATGAACCCGATGTATTTTGTATTTAAACTTGCGTTATTCCTTTGTTTATATATGTATGTTATTGATAACTGTTTGGGAAGACTCGCTGTATAAGTGCTCAAGATTCGGTGTTGATCTGAAATAATGTTTTAATACATTCTGAAACAAACGTATAAACTGCTAATCTAGCGGCCATTAAAGCTTGGCTACGGCTCTTCACTTGGAGAGCCTGGTTGACATTTTCTCTCAATATCCAACTTTTTGTTTTGTCTGTCCATGATTGTACAGGCCGAACTGGTCCACATACCATGAGGTTACTTGTTAGACTGCCATGTCCCCCTCCAAGAAACTTGCCAAGAGAGCCTCACACTCCTTCAAAGCCACGTAATACGCGGCCTCGGCCCCCTCCAAGTCACTTATATGGTAGTGTTCTACCGGGACTCTGGCCAGGCGGGCGCGCCCTCTCCGTCTTCCTCTGGATAAACAGCCACACCTCCTTTTCCAGTCATGTGCTGGAACACTGCGCGGCTCTGTGACTCACACTTCTTGACGTAGCCAACCTGTGAGGGGGCTCAGTCTAGCTAGAATTGATGTTTCAACTTAAAATGTCGATGCTTTAGTGCTGAAAATGTACTATCTCCACCTTTTTTTCAGGGATATTCTTTCGTGAGCCCTAAGCCTCGTGGTTGGCCCACTATCCACCGTTGTTGGACACCACCGCCCATAGTTACGTTCCCAGAGAAATGTGTGTAAATTTGGAAAGACTGGATTGGTTGATTGACACAATTTGCTTAAACATATGCTGTTTAAAGTTACATTCGGTTTCAGAATCAGCTGCAGTTACACTGAATTATTATACTCTTCGAATTTAATCAATTTATTTTATTTTTATTTATTTATTTATTAACAAGACAGTACAATGAGTTAGTGAAATTACATAATACTGGTACTTTTGCGTTCTTGCTAATCCACTAAAACGCATATCATTTCGGGCAGAATTCATTGTACATGAAGGCAATATTTATTGTACTATTCATTGTACAATAAATCAAGAAATCACATAGACACAGTCTCCATGTACAACATACACATAGAGACATGCTATCTTTAGTGTACAAATTGCTTAAAAATAGTCACTAAATTATTTCAAAGGGACACGCCAAGAATACGAGCCTAAAGTCCGTGTTTATCTTAATCTGCATCTGGGTAAAGGTATAATTATTTTGTTTAATACACTCTTCCTTCTCTACTGTCGCCCGTTAGTTCGCCCCAATGGCAGCCATGTTATAAGTCCGTCGAAAGAAATAAGTGGCGCAGGGAATGCCAGATCGATTATATTTTAGTCTGTCAGTGACGGGGTCATTCAGTTATATTTTTAATAAGTATATAAGTATATAAATGTGTTCGTGTATCCTCCATGGACGGAGTTTGAGGAGAGAGACTGGGGTGGTTTTTACAAGATAAAGTTGTAATTACAAGTCATGATTAACAGGTATGAGTTGTGAACATATTTTCATCTGTGTTTAGAGTTCTCTCAAGGTTGTGGTTTGGTGTCACTCAAGCTGGGGTGTGGTGTCACTCAGGATGTGGTTTGGTGTCACTCAGGCTGTGGTTTGGTGTCACTCAGGATGTGGTTTGGTGTCACTCAGGCTGTGGTTTGGTGTCACTCCGGCTGTGGTGCAAATGTAATTTTATTAAAATTATGCATCTTGCATAGATCACATCTTTAGTTGGTTATGCTGCACCTTTGGTTGCTTTTCTGCCCGAAAGCTTAAAGGGCTTGAAAAAAAATAACGAAGCCCTGAGAATGGAACTTTATATTCTGAGCATCCTTAAGTATTGGATTTCCAGATAGAGCAAGTATATACTGTGCCTAAAGCCGCTAATTGAGACCCATGAACCCATGAGCGCTTTGTCATGGGTTCGTATCCTGGCCGGGGAGGATTTACTGGGCGCAAATCCTTAATTGTAGCCTCTGTTTAACTCAACAGTAAAATGTGTACTTGGTTGTAACAACAATTCTTCGCGGCGGGGATCGTATTCCAGGGACCTGCCCGAAACGCTACGCGTACTAGTGGCTGTACAAGAATGTAACAACTCTTGTATATATCTCAAAAAAAAAATGCGTAGCGTTTCGGGTATGACGTGGATAAATAAACTTAAAAAACTTTGACTTCAAACTAATTGAGAGCAAAAGCAAAAATTTAACTAAAGTAGAAAAGTAAAAAAAAAATAATTACATGTAGAATGTAACAGCAAAAATTGCAACAGAACAGCAGATGGAAATTTTAACTCAATAAACAGAAGGAATAAATTTGTGTAAGATTTTACACAACAAATATCAGCTGTTTGACAAGTTCAAACATTAATCATTAACATTCAATAATAGCAAAACATAGGTTGACATTCAGGAGGTAGGTTTGGTTACATTGAGTTGATTAGGTAGTACAGTACTTATAATAATAATAATAATAATAATAATAATAATAATAATAATAATAATAATAATAATAATAGTAATAATTTATTTAGGAACAGTACATACATAGTTGCAGAGTTACAGTACAAACATTCTGTTTGATTTAAAGATAGAGATAGTACATACAACACCTAAAGCCACTAGTACGCATAGCGTTTCGGGCAAGGAAAATTTAGTTCTCTCTTAGTTTAGTTTCTTAGTTTAGTTTGGTTAAACTCAGTTTCTCTCCCAAATTGGTTCAGAGGGGCCAGTCTTTGACGTGTTTGGGAAGGTCATTTCACATTCTGGGACCTTGATTTGTAAAGCATTTCTACTTTGGCCAAGTCACACTCTTGGAATAACAAATAGATATTTGTTTCTAATGTGGTGCCAATGGGTTCTGTTACAACCCTCTAGAAAGTCTTACTGATATTAGTGCTCTGTGCCGTTTCTCTATTAAATATAACTTAAATCTGTAGATTACTTCCTACATTTCTTGAACAATCCATATGATGGATTACTTTTCGGTTATTATGAGGGGTTTACCTGGTCAAACCGATAAACCCATGGAACCGCCTACCTGCCGGAGTCGTAAATGCCAATCATTTCTTCATTTCAAAATCCAAGTTGGAAAAATCTCTCAGAAACAATTGGGGACCTTTGCCAAGTCGCCGGTGTTCTGTCTCCGTAGATGTCACTAGTGTGTTAGGGGCCCCTCAAATTAATTCATGTAAAGAAATAA
The DNA here is from genome assembly GCA_020271785.1 of Procambarus virginalis. Lineage (NCBI taxonomy): Eukaryota > Metazoa > Arthropoda > Malacostraca > Decapoda > Cambaridae > Procambarus > Procambarus virginalis. The sequence goes on from WNGS01162157.1 coordinate 7,613,265, forward strand.
ATAGTAGCGTTCATCATTCGGCAAGAATCGTTTTCTATAATACCATTCATAGAAAATAGTAAAAGTATATGGCCTAACTATAGACAAAGTGCCATTTCTGAATATCCACCTCTATCATTTATATTGCATTAATTGTAACTCACTTCTGCTAATATCGTATATTCTGATGAAGTAATAATAAAATCCTAGCCGCCTGTCCAAATTATACATAATTTGGACAGGCGGAAGTGTCCAAATTATACATAATTTGGACACTTCTGTCCAAATACGATCCAAATTAACCCTCGCAACATAAATAAGCAATTAGAACAATCACAAACTACCCAAACAGCACTGAGAACCCTTATTGAAATCTTGAAGATATTTTACCTGAATTTATCTGAGGCCATAACGGGGACAGGAAGATGGCGGGTTGTCAGATGACATATTTTTCATTATAATTTTTTTCAAACTCGATTTTGAACTGCAGCGGCGTCTTGACATTTACAGCTAAGGCATTTCCATAGATTAGACTTAAATTTAGATTTTTTATTCAGGTAAGGGTACTTATACTGAGTTACATAATGCTGCACGCATGGGAGACATCTCCTGTCCACGAGGCTAACCATAGCCCGTGCTTCTTGCCCAGCTCCTCTGCCAGGTAAGTTACGGGCTCACCATAGCCCGTGCCACTTGGAACTTGTTCCGAGTAGCTGAATCTATAACAACATGCTGCACGGGAGACATCTCCCGTCACGCAGGGTGCAGTCGCACCTCCACAGATCTCCAGTATCAGCTTTTGATA
>WNGS01162157.1:7650181-7708764 GCA_020271785.1 Procambarus virginalis
ATCAAATACTCGAGGTAAAATTGAACCGGACAAATGAGTCTAAGAAACGTAAGGAAAGACCCATCACTGTGCACGAGGGAAGGGAACTGTCCGGGGGGGAAAGTGCCAAGCCATTACGACTATATAGCACATGGAAGGGGTCAGGATAAGATGTTGTGATCATATGTTCCCTCTGTTTCTTCTCTCTTATAAGGCCGAGAGAATGAATTCCTTTAGTGTCCTCGTAGCTTATTCATTTTAATTCACAGCCGACTAGATGAAGAAGTAAGGACCCGCACCAGCAGCACATGACAAGGGTCTTCTTGAGGTTATCTTGAGATGATTTCGGGGGCTTAGCGTCCCTGCTAAGTGTGTGTGACTAAAATAGGGCAGAGTGGAAAAATATGTGGCAACGATGCCCCCCTCCCAAACCCCAACCCCCCGCCACTCTTGCAAGTTAGATCTTGCTCTGCTTCAGCAACACCCAACTTGCAAACACCCTACTAGCAACAGCCATCTCCGGAACAGTCTAACAAATGGTTGGTGGAATTCAGTCTCGACCAGTGCAAGGTAATACAAATGGGGGAAGGAAGAGAGGTGACCAGGAGATATATAGTGTAGTTGGGAACGTTCTCGACTCGTAATCGGGAATCCCGGGTTTGAATCCATGACGAGACAGAAATGGCTGGTTAGGTTTCCAGACACCTGAGTGCTGTAGGAAAGGTCAGTAGTTCGACCTTGGTGGGGGAGTTATCTTGATCTTGAGGTTATCTTGAGATGATTTCGGAGCTTCTTAGTTGTCCCCGCGGCCCGGTCCTTGACCAGGCCTCCACCCCCAGGAAGCAGCCCACGACAGCTGACTAACTCCCAGGTACCTATTTACTACAGGTAACAGGGGGCATCAGAGTGAAAGAAACTCTGCCATCGTTTCTCACCGGCGCCCGGGATCGAAAACCGGGACCACAGGATAACCTACCCGGGGGGGGGGAGGTTCTCGAAATAAGCCTAATAGGTGTGTGTGTGTGTGTTGTGTGTGTGTGTGTGTGTGTGTGGGTGTGTGTGTGTGTGTTCTCACGTCATCATAACTGCGTCACCCTGACCTGGAGCTCAACCCAGCGACCACCCCACTAACTCGGCCACACAGAACCGCCCTCTGAGAACACACGACCTTCCGCGCCAGCATTGAAAGTTCGATGCCCATTCCCCCTCCCCCCCTCCCCCATCCCTCCCCCAATCCCTAACCCACTCCTTTCCCAACTCTCCTCCCCTCTCACCCACTCCCCACATCCCCCCCCCATACGCCTGACCTTGCGAGGTCACACAGCGGTTCCTGGTCCGTTAACCCGGTCAATTGCTGCGGAAGAAACTGAGAAAGACGCAGAGAGGGAGAGAGGGAGAGAGAGAGAGAAGGGGTGAGAGGGGGGGTGGAAGAGAAATGGCATACGGACCATAAAACGCAAGCAAACAACGTAATGTGGGCCACTGTGCCACAAGAAACAGTAGGGCACTGTGCCACAGGAAACGGTAGATCACTGTGCCACAGGAAACGGTAGATCACTGTGCCACAAGAAACGGTAGATCACTGTGCCACAGAAACGGTAGATCACTGTGTCACAGAAACAGTAGATCACTGTGCCACAGAAACAGTAGATCACTGTGCCACAGGAAACAGTAGATCACTGTGCCACAAGAAACAGTAGATCACTGTGCCACAGGAAACAGTAGATCACTGTGCCACAGGAAACAGTAGATCACTGTGCCACAAGAAACAGTAGATCACTGTGCCACAAGAAACAGTAGATCACTGTGCCACAAGAAACAGTAGATCACTGTGCCACAAGAAACAGAAGATCACTGTGTCCCATCTCTAGCTCATTGCTACTTACGTGCCTTGTGGAGGTTCCGGGGATCAACGGTTCCGGCGGCCCGGTTTCCGATCAGGCCTCCTGGTAGGTCGTCTGGTCAACCAGGCTATTGGACGCTGCTGCTCACAGCCTGACGTATGAATGAACAGCCGGGCTGATCAGATATTCCTTGGAGGGTGTTTGTCAAGTGCATCTCCCAAGATACACTCGCGCGTTTCCCCTCACCTCTAAAGTGCACTCCAAGATGCAAGGTATTATTGCACTCAAAATTTATGCACTGAAAAAATATCAAGGCTTTTGGAGGGTATCTTTTCTGTTCAGGTCAGAGAAAGTTTCCCCTGAGGAAAATGTGGATGTGATTCGTATTATAATCTCGTTATCGTGTTCCCTGTGTGTGTGGAGTCGTGTTCCCTGTGTGTGTGGAGTCGTGTTCCCTGTGTGTGTGGAGTCGTGTTCCCTGTGTGTGTGGAGTCGTGTTCCCTGTGTGTGTGGAGTCGTGTTCCCTGTGTGTGTGGAGTCGTGTTCCCTGTGTGTGTGGAGTCGTGTTCCCTGTGTGTGTGGAGTCGTGTTCCCTGTGTGTGTGGAGTCGTGTTCCTGTGTGTGTGGAGTCGTGTTCCCTGTGTGTGGAGTCGTGTTCCCTGTGGAGTCGTGCCCTGTGGGCTGTGAAAATCTTTTGTATAAATTCATTGAGTGATGAATGATTAGTTTGTTACTCCTTGAAATGTGTATAACTTTCTCTTAGTTTACAGTGAATCACTTACCTAACTTATGTAAACTAACCCAACCATCAATGTACTTAACTGACATTTATGAATGAGGTATTTCGACTTGAACAACCACGTTGAGGAAGAAGAGAGATTACAAATGTAGACTACAGCAAGACAACGGATTGTCAGAATGGAGTCTAATGTGAGAGAGAACTGAAAGGAAGGGCGAGATAGTAGCGAGGGAGAGAGAGAGTGAGTGAGAGAGAGAGAGGGGAAGAGACAGTAGATATTAACACCATTTCAAGGGACGAGATTCATTATACCAGATAACTGGGAGCTAAAGGACGGGGTCCAAAGGTTGGAGATCAACCGACCCTCTGAAACACAGTTCAATGACTGCGTATACTTGACCCCTGCAAGCACAACTAGGCCAGTACATTTAAGTGAGCAAACATATGCATTAATAGCAGCGGCCATAGATTAGAGAAGGCAGCGAGACGGAGCCCAAGAATCGTAACTTATTCCGGTAGACACATGTAGGTGAAGCACACGCAGTGAAGCACCCATCCACAGAAACCCACCCGAGAGAGCAAGCAGGGTATTGAACCCCCCATCCCCCAGGCTGAGTCAAGTATTTATTCATATCTGTGTGTGGGGGGGAGAAGGGACGGGGTGCAGAGAAGAGCGGGCACCTCCCTTAGGTGACTAAGACTCCAGTATATGGCCAGCAGTTCCGCTCTCAAGTTAAAACTTGAAACGCCGCCGCCCACCACAGCTCCGAGAGAAACTAGATGGGAGTGTGGGGTCACCTTGCGGGAACTTTCACGCGTTCCACCTTCCTAATCTAGTTTACTTTGCGTAAATAGAACCCATTACCTGGCGACTAATAGACGGGGCTAACTTGATTGCTTCAATTGGATAGACATGTATATGAATTAGTGTAGGTGGATATAATTAACTTGCTGCCCCTTACGGGCCCATAGGCCGTCTGCTGTTTTTTTTAACTTATGTCTTGTGTTAGTCGCCCCTGCTCAGCAGAGCATTAAAAGCAGCAATAATTAGTTTGCTGTTATTCTGCCAATATTTTATCGTTTGTATTGCTGGAAATCAAAGTACAATTCATTGAGACTTGGGGAGGAAGAGTGCCAGATGAGGCACGGTGCCAGATGAGGCACGGCGCCAGGTGAGGCACGACGCCAGATGAGGCACGGTGCCAGATGAGGCACGGCGCCAGGTGAGGCACGACGTCAGGTGAGGCACGGCGCCAGGTGAGGCACGGTGCCAGGTGAGGCACGGTGCCAGATGAGGCACGGTGCCAGATGAGGCACGGTGCCAGGCGAGGCACGACGCCAGGTGAAGACGACGCCAGGTGAGACAGGTGATGCAACCAGTTAGTGTGTTGTGATGGTCAACAACCACGTATTGACGTATTGGGATTAGCTGTTAGGAGAGAGAGAGAGAGAGAGAGAGAGAGAGAGAGAGAGAGAGAGAGAGAGAGGTGGCGGGCTCTCCGTGCAGCCATATACGGGGTGGGATGAAGTCATGCTGCAGTCCTAAACATTCTCAAGAATGTCGACCTTGCCAACTCTTGAGTTTCACTCTTTTATGCACTGTTGTGTTGAGGAATTCAACAGTGGAAGTACAGTATTCTTACCGTTATGTTGCTGTCATGACTGTAGGGTGACAGTGTCATGACTGTAGGTGACAGTGTCATGACTGTAGGTGACAGTGTCATGACTGTAGGTGACAGTGTCATGACTGTAGGTGACAGTGTCATGACTGTAGGTGACAGTGTCATGGACTGTAGGTGACAGTGTCATGACTGTAGGTGACAGTGTCATGACTGTAGTGACAGTGTATGACTGTAGGTGACAGTGCCATGACTGTAGGTGACAGTGCCATGACTGTAGGTGACAGTGCCATGACTGTAAGTGACAATGGCCACACCATGACGCGCCAAATCCATTGGTATGTTACACCTCACGGGACGTGTGCGTGATGGGTCACGGACGTGTACGTGATGGGTCACGGACGTTTACGTGATGGGTCACGGACGTGTGCGTGATGGGTCACGGACGTGTGCGTGATGGGTCACGGACGTGGCGTGATGGGTCACGGACGTGTGCGTGATGGGTCACGGACGTGTGCGTGATGGGTCACGGACGTGTGCGTGATGGTTCACGGACGTGTGCGTGATGGGTCACGGACGTGTGCGTGATGGGTCACGGACGTGTGCGTGATGGGTCACGGACGTGTGCGTGATGGGTCACGGACGTGTGCGTGATGGGTCACGGAACGTGTGCGTGATGGGTCACGGACGTGTGCGTGATGGGTCACGGACGTGTGCGTGATGGGTCACGGACGTGTGCCCGGGGGCGCCATTAATCCCCCTCCAGTGCCCGGGGTCGCCATTAATCCACTTTCCAGTGCCCGGGGGCGTCATTAATCCACCTTTCCAGTGCCCGGGGGCGACATTATAATCCACCTTCCAGTGCCCGGGGCGTCATTAATCCACTTTCCAGTGCCCGGGGGCGTCAATAATCCACTTTCCAGTGCCCGGGGGCGACATTAATCCCCCTTCCAGTGCCCGGGGGGCGCCATTAATCGCCCCACTAGTGCCCGGGGTCGCCATTAATCGCCCCTCCAGTGCCCGGGGGTGCCATTAATCGCCCCTCCAGTGCCCGGGGTCGCCATTAATCGCCCCTCCAGTGCCCGGGGGTGCCATTAATCGCCCCTCCAGTGCCCGGGGTGCCATTAATCGCCCCTCCAGTGCCCGGGGGTGCCATTAATCGCCTTCCAGTGCCGGGGGCGCCATTAATCCTCCCTCCAGTGCCCGGGGACGCCATTAATCCTCCCTCCAGTGCCCGGGGGTGCCATTAATCCTCCCTCCAGTGCCCGGGGGCGCCATTAATCCTCCCTCCAGTGCCCGGGGGCGCCATTAATCCTCCCTCAGTGCCCGGGGGCGCCATTAATCCTCCCTCCAGTGCCCGGGGGTGCCATTAATCCTCCCTCCAGTGCCCGGGGGCGCCATTAATCCTCCCTCCAGTGCCGGGGGTGCCATTAATCGCCCCTCCAGTGCCCGGGGGCGCATTAATCGCCCTTCCAGTGCCCCGGGGCGCCATTAATCGCCCCACTAGTGCCCGGGGGCACCATTAATCACCTTCCAGTGCCGGGGGTGCCATTAATCGCCCCTTCCAGTGCCCGGGGCACCATTAATCGCCCCTCCAGTGCCCGGGGTGCCATTAATTGCCCCTCCAGTGCCCGGGGACGCCATTAATCGCCCCTCCAGTGCCCGGGGGTGCCATTAATCGCCCCTCCAGTGCCCGGGGGCACCATTAATCGCCCCTCCAGTGCCCGTGGGTGCCATTAATTGCCCCTCCAGTGCCCGGGGACGCCATTAATCGCCCCTTCAGTGCCCGTGGGTGCCATTAATCCTCCCTCCAGTGCCCGGGGGCGCCATTCAGCGATGCAAACACACACGTAGATACGAGGCACACAAATACTACGAATTCTTTTGAGTGAATTGGTCACATGTCGACAGTGACTGGAAATAAGCTCCCCCGCTGTCTCCTCGAGCCACAGGAGGCACGAGCTGTGAAAAAGCTACCGGAGGAGCCATAATGAGCTCGGCTTACCTGGGTTGATGTCAGATATTCCGATAGCAACGGCGGCGAGGCTGCAGGCGACGAGAGCCATGAGAAGGGCAGTCCGGACGACCCAGTAGGCCATGGCGAGTGAGCGCCGTGTGACCCTACAGCAGATGACGGGCGTTCAGGGATGGGAGGAGGTCTTCAAGACTCGACTGCTGACGTAACGTTAAGCAAAAAAAAAGGTTACTCTACTGTAGTTACGGCAGGAGAGGTTGCGTGCGTCCTGGGGTATAAAACGCGTGCAAAGACACCGTAAAAGAAGCACTTTGGGGGGGATGATGCGACTGCGCGAGGGAGGTGAGGTGTTCTGAACTTGGTGATCGCCTGCGCTGGCTTTTATATGCTACCAGAACGTGTTTACCCAGTGACGTCACGACGTCCCCCTCTCACCTTTCAATGTCAAGATCAGCCAGTCACCACCGCGCGCTCGCGTGCCTTCGGTCGGCTCGTGTGCGCGCCACGGGACACGAAATGAAACATTACATAGGATATATTTGATATAATGACATGTATCTATAAACATATACGTGTTGAGCGACACTAACCTAGGTTATATACGGGAAATATATATATACGACACTGAGATCACGTCGCCAGATGGGGCTCCACTGGCTGCCTCTCAGTGACTCGCCCCACTGCATAAAAAAAAACTTTTTTCTTAATAATAATAATTGCACATAAAACATAAATTTTTCATGTGGCATGAAATTGTGAGGTTTAAATGGAGTCTTTTTCGGAGCTAACAGTTACTAGAAGAGCTGGTGTACTCTTGTAGTGAGCCAGCTGGGTGTACTCTTGTAGTGAGCCAGCTGGGTGTACTCTTGTAGTGAGCCAGCTGGGTGTACTCTTGTAGTGAGCCAGCTGGGTGTACTCTTGTAGTGAGCCAGCTGGGTGTACTCTTGTAGTGAGCCAGCTGGGTGTACTCTTGTAGTGAGCCAGCTGGGTGTACTCTTGTAGTGAGCCAGCTGGGTGTACTCTTGTAGTGAGCCAGCTGGGTGTACTCTTGTAGTGAGCCAGCTGGGTGTACTCTTGTAGTGAGCCAGCTGGGTGTACTCTTGTAGTGAGCCAGCTGGGTGTACTCTTGTAGTGAGCCAGCTGGGTGTACTCTTGTAGTACGTGGTGAGCCAGCTGGGTGTACTCTTGTAATACATGGTGAACCAGCTGGGTGTACTCTTGTAGTACATGGTGAACCAGCTGGGTGTACTCTTGTAGTACATGGTGAGCCAGCTGGGTGTACTCTTGTAGTACATGGTGAACCAGTTGGGTGTACTCTTGTAGTACATGGTGAGCCAGCTGGGTGTACTCTTGTAGTATATGGTGAGCCAGCTGGGTGTACTCTTGCAGTACATGGTGAGTAGTCTTGTGGTCATTTGAAAACTAGTTCCAATAACATATTTCTGTACAAATTCAAGTTAAAGTTTATTCATTAACATTTACATATTTATAATATGTGACACAAGAATTCTGCTCATATTCTGCACTGTTGACATCTTTATCAGTGATAGTATGGTGATTAACCTTCATTTTGATGACTTCCACGTCAACAATGATTAGGTTACACGTGAATCTGAACGTTATCTTGAGATCTTGAGATGATTTCGGGGCTTTAGTGTCCCCGCGGCCCGGTCCTCGACCAGGCCTCCACCCCCAGGAAGCAGCCCGTGACAGCTGACTAACACCCAGGTACCTATTTTACTGCTAGGTAACAGGGGCATAGGGTGAAAGAAACTCTGAACATTGTTTCTCGTCGGCGCCTGGGATCGAACCCAGGACCACAGGATCACAAGTCCAGCGTGCTGTCCGCTCGGCCGACCGGCTCCCTCGATACCTTCACTCGATAGAGTGCCTCGTCGGCTATCTTTTTGCTATTGGCGTGTACTCGCCTAGTTGTTGTGTTTGCGGTGGTTGAACTATGGCTCTTTGGTCCCGCCTCTCAATTGTCAATCTCCTGATATGCAGATTCCTGAACTTCTCGAGCTTTATCCTATCTACATTTGAAACTGTGTATGGAGTCAGCCACATCACTTCCTAGTGCATTCCATTTACTAACTACTGTGACAGTGGAAGACTTTTACTCTGCGTGTGGAAGAGCACCGTTGACACAGACATTAACAATACTTTGTAACATTTGTTACTAGCTTCCATACATACAGATGTCAACATACCTGCAGTAGACGTCTAGTTTGAGATCAATATCAACTAGGAATTTCATCTGTGGTACCCAGAGGGAGGGAGGGAGCCGGTCCGCCGAGCGGACAGCACACTGGACTTGTGATCCTATGGTCCTGGGTTCGATCCCAGGCACCGGCGAGAAACAATGGGCAGAGTTTCTTTCACCCTATGCCCCTGTTACCTAGCAGTAAAATAGGTACCTGGGTGTCAGCAGTCACGGGCTGCTTCCTGGGGGTGGAGGCCCTTTTCGAGGACCGGGCCGCGGGGACACTAAAGCCCCGAAATCATCTCAAGATAACCTCAAGATATACCCATCTTAAAACTCTCAAATGGGACAACTACGGGGAACCTCGAACTACACCATTGACCTGAGCATGTATGAGACCATCAAGGATCAAGTACATTCTTCGAGTATGCTTTCTAAGACGTCAAGAGGAGTGCCAACAAGATTGCGGCCAACCAATTTCTTCAGCATGTCAATGGTTTCATCTGCGGGCAAGTCTTGGGGCTCAGATCAGGGACTCAACACCCAGTACATCTCTCAAATGACTGACTCTCGCAAAATCTTTAAAGCATAAATCTGCCTGGGACTTTAGAGCCCCAGGTGGGTTGGGTATGTGGCTGAAGTTAACATAATTTGTGGCATTAAGATTTATTATTATTATTAACATCTTTATTGACAAAATTAATTTATTGACAAGATCTTTCCCTGATCTTCGAAGTAATGTTTAGTCTTGGAGAGAATTGGGTGCCTCGAATACTTCGAATATTCCAAGAAAGAAACTTGATTGTTTTTGTTTGATGAGCCATGTGCATTAAGAGTGATCTTTGAAACTGCATGAAAGACTGCTGCCAAAATAAATTTATATTGGTCTAAACGATCCTTTCATGCTCACATTCTAACTAATTTATGACTATAAACAAACTTCCTATTTCCTGGGAGACTGAAGCCACCATTTAGCAGAATGACGGCAAAGTGTTCCGACCTCAGCTACGACCTTATTAATTACTGCTTCACTAGGAAGTCAGGCGTCGAGGGACACTCATTAAACTCTTACGGTAAGTATGGCCAGTAGGACATGAGGGACGAGGCTCTGGGGTCCAGTGGCGGTACAGTGTGTGTGTGTGTGAGTGTGGTACAGTGTGTGTGTGCGTGTGCGCGCGTGCGAGCGTGTACTGGGAATAAAGGCAGAATACAGGCCGCGGGGACACTAAAAGCCCCGAAATCATCTCAAGATAACCTCAAGATAACCTAGCACGGGGGTATGATAAACTATCCCATGCGGATGATCTACGTACCTTAATTACCGATAGCCAGAGTGAGATCCCCATCTTACATTTCCACCAGTAACTGCTGCTCTACTTACGCCAGGATGTTGCTGCCCCTTCCCTCCTCGTCCCTATCCCTCCTCGTCCCTATCCCTCCTCGTCCCTATCCCTCCTGCCCTCATTACCCTTGCTCACCTCCCCCGAGACAGTAGCCTCCCGCTCGCTTACTCTAGATGACGTCATTGAATTGCGTGGTCGATTCGTAGAGCGGCCGCTGGCCACCTTAAATTTTATCTTGGGCCCGAAGGTCATTAGGGCGCATTTACATAATTTCACACCCGCGTATACAAATCTTTCTCTCATACGCGAAGTAGCGCCGCGGGGCATCATACACCAACACCGCGAGCATCATACACCAACACCGCGAGCATCATACACCAACACCGCGAGCATCATACACCAACACCGCGAGCATCATACACCAACACCGCGAGCATCATACACCAACACCGCGAGCATCATACACCAACACCGCGAGCATCATACACCAACACCGCGAGCATTATACACCATACACCAAATAAAACTCCGGGCATCATACACCATATAATTAAATACACAAGCATCCGGTCCCTCCTACATTATAAAGCAACGTATTCATATATTGAATGTGAATTACAAGTATAGTATTGAAAACACACACACACACACACACACACACACACACACACACACACACACACACTAAATTCGTTTCCAACTTTTAATTCTTTTATAATAGTCAATCAGTTTCTTATTCATTTCATTTATAAAGTTCTGTACTTTCTAAATGACGACATTCGGAAAAAAACTCCTAAATGCGGTTTTTTTTCTCAATCTGAGACGATCAAATATATATATATATATATATATATATATATATATATATATATATATATATATATATATATATATATATATATAAGGAATGAGTGACATGTTGTGTGTAAAGGTCATACGGTTAGAAAGCTATGTGTAATTATGTCCCTTATGAGAATGATTCAGCCTTGTACTCTCCCCCGCGCCTCTCTTCCTCTCTCTCTCCCACTCAACCTTCCCAGAACTTGAAGTAACCTCCAAAACTGACGGTCGGGCCAGGCGCCTTGTGGACTGTGGTAGATGTCTTCACCGCCGCTGGTGTCACATACGCAGCTTCTCCATCTTTGCGTCACATGCGCAGCACCTCCATCTTTGCGTCACATGCGCAGCATCTCCATCTTTGCGTCACATACGCGGCATCTCCATCTTTGCGTCCCATACGCGGCATCTCCGCCTCTGCGTATCAGCTTCCAGCTTCTCCAAAAGTACTGTACTTTGTATGCAAACTTTCTCAATTATAAATGTCCTACCATTTGTAATGTCGATTGCTTTCATGCTACAGACTCGTGGCTTAGGAAGAGACACTTCGTCCACTTCTCTTGCCTGCTCTAGGGTCCTCGGAACGGTTTGGATCCCAGATTAGAATCTAAATATACAGTCTGCAGGCGAGGAGTCCCAATAACGTGGCTTGTTGACCAGACCACACACTAGAAAGTGAAGGGACGCCGACGTTTCGGTCCGTCCTGGACCATTCTCAAGTCGATTGTGAGAATGGTCCAGGACGGACCGAAATGTCGTCGTCCCTTCACTTTCTAGTGCGTGGTTTGGTCAACATATACAGTCTACATTTTCTCGTGTTTTCAATAGTGGGTTATTATTTCCAACTAAGGAAATACTTTTGAGAGTTGCTTCCAATGAGAAAACAAATCATGAAATGATGGAATAGATCAACTTCTCTGAAGGCAGAAGGAAATTGAAATTGAAATTGAAATAAGTTTATTGATGTAAAATACACACAAAGGGATGAGGTAGCTCAAGCTATTCTCACCCCGTTCAGTACATCGTGTTAATACATACATAAACACACATCACAAACAATAATCATATTACCAAACATTCTGAGAGATAAACATATACATTTCCTCCTTCAAAGGCAGAAGGAAGATACCTTCCCCATCAGATGGATAGAGAACCGAGGCAGGAGGACTACTGGTGGTTCAATAAATAATGCAAGGAAGCTAAAGTTCAGTTTGAAAGTATGGAACAAATACTTTAAAAAATAAGAGACAGGAGAACAAAGCAAGGAACAGACCAACAATAAAAGACTTAAGTGCTCCTTAGACGAGAATCGGAGGAAAACAAAATAATATTACATTTCAAGTTAAGGACCGAAATATTCATGTTCATACATTAAAACATTGATTGTAACCATGATATACATGTGCTTCAGCCTACAGTTTAGACCTATTGTCTTGTGTATGACCCTCTGTCCTGCGTGACAGTGAATACCAGCATTATCCTCACTTTAAAAAGGCTTAATTGAAATCCTCAGATTAAGAAAAATTGTAATTAATTTTGCCAATGAAGATGTTAATAATAATATACATAGTCACAAAAAACGATCAAATGATGAGATTTACCAAGTGGAGAGCTAACATTGAATGTTGGAGACATGAAGAAGTAAATGAAGGGTTCCACGAGGTTCCTTGTGAGACTGAACCGAATGTTCTAATAGCGACGAAAGAAGAGATGAAACACCCCCGCTACACAGACTTGGCGCAACACAAGCTGTGGGGCCNTATTTAAAATAGGTTTGTTCTCATATATGCATTAATATGCAGACGAGGAGTCACAATAACGTGGCTGAAGTATGTTGACCAGACCACACACTAGAAGGTGAAGGGACGACGACGTTTCGGTTCGTCCTGGACCATTCTCAAGTCGATTGTGATGAGTAAGTAGAGACAGGCAATAAATAGGCAAGAGAGAGCTGAGGAGCAAAGTAATATGTGTTAACATGCATTAATATGTTTACAACAGCATGAGGTGTGTATATGTGTATCAATACATCATGGATGTAGTATTTGTGAATGTATATATGCGTTATGTTTTCTTCTAAACAATTCGAGCTTTTGTTTTAATAATTGTTTACTTACGAAGGTTTCCCATAATCCTGCCCGATAGCCTGGTAGGTGCAATTTACAGCGTCGAAGGTCAGTTTGTAGTCAGTGATCCGGTCCTTGTAGAAGACAAGGTGATGACCTTGCTCCTCTGTGAGCCGGGGCTGCTTGGAGCACTCGTAGCTCTGTGGAGCATGTTGATGTGAGGTCAGGAAGATTACAAGAAGCATATTGTGTCTGTGGAGGACTGATGGAGACGTTGGCAGTAAGGGAACTATATCTTGACTGTTGTACTGTTTGAAACATGTACCAAGAAATTTGTATACGCACGCAAAAACACACACACACACACACACACACACACACACACACACACACACACACACACACACACACACACACACGCCACACACGCCACACAGTAACATACCTTAAATGGCGTGTGCTCATAACTGATGACCTCTTGCCAAGGAAAATCAGGGATGACGCAGCCGGCAGTGTTGATCAGAGAACGGGTCTCGTTGCCCTCTGTTGGCAGACATTGGTGACAACACACACACAACTTAGTGGCAACATACACGTGAGCTACAGAAATTAAAGTATTGGTAAGCAGTTTAAAAGGTCTAAAATATAGTCTAATATTCATCCATCAGTTTCAGGAGACTATGGAGTTGCTCTCTGGAGATATAATGCAATATATTCCAACATATTTGCGCTATACTAGGAAGAGAAATATTCAAGGACGGTTTCCAGCTTTATTTTCTCCGGATTCTATTAAATTAAAGGAGGACAAATGTGAACTTTTTTAGTGGTTCATCACTAACTATTGATACTTCTGACCAAATGGTTACAGTAAGTGATATTATTTCAGGATAATGGCTGCAATTATATTATATAGGGTTCTTAACAAGGACCTGGTAAGGGCATGAACAATATATATAATATTAGTTGAGTTGTTACTTAGGCCTCTAGATATGAGTTCTATTAAATTATTTACTTTTTTGTCGAAACTTTAACATTGTATTTACTTTATAAATCAAGAGTAAATCCTACCTAAATCATTGGATTAATGGATTAATATATTTAAGCTATCTATATTCTTCACTTTCCTCTTATAAAATGAGAGGTGACATTTCCTGCATGTCACCTCTCATTCTACCTAATCAAGTTCTAGTTCAAGTACGTTTATTGAGATAATAAGAAACATCTCAAAATTATAGATTAACTTAGCATATTTCTACCCTCCTATCTACTTAATTTTGTAAATGTAAACTGCTAAGCTAATTAAAGAACATATACACCTTGTTGGCGAACCTTCGTTCCACAGAACAGAATGATTATGTACATTTTCCTGAAGAGTGGAATGGTGAACATTTGATGGCTCTCTCCGTCCTGTGACTAGAACAGACATTCTGAAATGATGTGAACATGACCGCCTCCGTAACCTACCGGAGCACCTGAAGCCACAGGGCCTGCGGATGTCGGTGGAGTTGTCGAAGAAGAAGAGGAAGGTTCCCGTCCACACACACAGCAGCAGCCCCAGTCTCACCTGGTCCGCCCCTGTGTAAGGTGGCAACTCTCATTACTGTGGAGGTGACAACTCTCATTACTGTGGAAGGTGGCAACTCTCAGTACTGTGGGAGGTGGCAACACTCATTACTGTGGGAGGTGGTAACTCTCAGTACTGTGGGAGGTGGCAACACTCATTACTGTGGGAGGTGGCAACACTCATTACTGTGGGAGGTGGCAACTCTCAGTACTGTGGGAGGTGGCAACTCTCATTACTGTGGGAGGTGGCAACTCTCAGTACTGTGGGAGGTGGCAACTCTCAGTACTGTGGGAGGTGGCAACTCTCATCATTGAATTGTTCACTTTTACATTTTGAACTCCGAAATGAAAAGTTATTCAACGCCCTTGTCACTTTTTATTCGTCAACAGGTTCATTCTTTCCTAATCTCTCTCATTTTCCTTCATTCATATCTTCATAACATTCGCTCTATTGCACTCCTCAGTGCTAATTTCCTGGAGATACATATTATCGTAGTTTGTTTAGATGAGAATGTATTGTCGAGTGCACAAGGACTAATGAGTAGTAGCAGTAGCAGCAGTAGTAGTAGTTGCAGTAGTAGAATGTGAGTTATTACTTTCGTTATCACATTGGGAGGTTGCAGGAGGCTCCGAAGGGGGTCCACGGATCTTCCTGTAAATACCATCAGAAGCGTTGACCCAGAGTGTCATGGTGTGTGTGTGTGTGAGAGAGAGAGTGGAATTTCACGTCTGTCTGAAGAGTGCAATGTGAGTACACGTCGTCAGCGTGGAATCTCCAGAGTGCACATGCAACTGTGTATGATCATGGGTCCTTGAGTTCAGGACTTAGATCTGTCTTGTTGGGCGCCTCCGGATAGCCCGTCGGACGGGCAGTTCAGCGGTGTTTCAGTGGCCTTTGCACGCCTTCTCTGTGAGTTGTCAGGACAGATCATACAAGTCTTCATTAGAATTCAGTATGCTGACCAAACCATTCACCAGATGTGAAGAGACGACGACGTTTCGTTCAGTCCTGGACCATTATCAAGTCGGACCGAAACGTCGTCGTCTCGTAGACTCATCGTCTGCGCAGAATTCAGTATTTTACTAGCAAGGAGACAGTAGTTACAGAGCGAAGCGAGAGAAGGATCATTTGACACGGTCAATGAGAGGTCATCCGAAGCCGTCCAACTGTCTCATTTCTTTTATATCATCTCTAGCCGACTTGTATGACAGGTTGTGATTGGTTTAGGCATCTTAGCTCGTTTACTACTGGTTTTGGCATCTTAGCTCGTTCGCCATTGGTTTAAACATGAATGCACTGCTTAGACAAAGCACCAATGCTACCCAAACAGTGTTGTATCCAGCAAGCGTCATTCTGAAGTCAGAGTCCTCCGAAGTAGGATGTGTTCTCAAACTAACTCGACCAAGTTAGTGATCACTCCAGGAACTACGAGGAGTCTACTCGTCCCTTTACATTCGAGTTTTACTGTTGTACGCCCTTCAGAATCGCGTATAGCGAGCGATATATGTGGGAGCTACTCTCCCTAGGCCCAGCCGTGTGGGGAGGCAGGTGTGTGGTTATCAGCCTGATGTTGTCATTGGTGGGAGTGTGGCAGGTGTGTACTGTCTCCTTGGCTGAGTCATATGGAGTGTACTCATTTAGTTGTACTCACCTAGTTGCGCTTGTGGGGGTTGAGCTTTGTCTCTTTGGTCCCACCTCTCGACCGTTAATCAACTGGTGTACAGGTTCCTGAGCCTTCTGGGCTCTATCATATCTACATTTGAAACTGTGTATGGAGTCAGCCTCCACCACATCACTGCCTAGTGCATTCCAATTGTTAACTACTCTGACACTGAAAAATTCTTTCTAATGTGTCTGTGGCTTATTTAGGTACTAAGTTTCCACCTGTGTCCCTTTGTGCGTGTTCCTCCCGTATTAAAGAGTTTGTCTTTGTCCACCCTGTCAATTGCCCTGAGAATTTTGTAGGTGGTTATCATGTCTCCCCTTACTCTTCTGTTTTCCAGGGACGTGAGGTTCAGTTCCTTTAGCCTTTCCTCGTAACTCATACCTCTCAGTTCCGGGATGAGTCTGGTGGCATACCGCTGAATCTTCTTTAACTTCGTCTTGTGTTTAACTAGGTATGGACTCCAGGCTGGAGCTGCCAATTCCAGGATTGATCTGACATAAGTGGTATACAGGGTCCTACACGATTCCTTGCACAAGTTTCTAAAGGCAGTTCTTATGTTGGCCAACCTAGCATATGCCGCTGATTATATCCTTTTGATGTGGAACTCTGGGGACAGGTTCGATGTGATATCAACCCCAAGATCTTTCTCTCTATTTGACTGTTGCAGGATTTCACCTCCCAAATGGTACCTTGTGTTCAGCCTTCTGCTCCCTTCGCCTAATTTCATTACTTTACATTTTCCTGAGTTGAACTTTAGCAGCCATTTTCCAAACCATTCCTCCAGTTTATCCAGGTCATCCTGTAGTCTCTGTCTATCTTCATCTGCTTTGATTCTTCTCATAATTTTTGCATCATCAGTATCATCATGTGTGTGTGTGTGTGGTGACGCAGTGTGACAGGTGTGTGTGGTGACGCAATATGACAGGTGTGTGTGGTGACGCAATATGACAGGTGTGTGTGGTGACGCAGTGTGACAGGTGTGTGTGGTGACGCAGTGTGACAGGTGTGTGTGGTGACGCAATGTGACAGGTGTGTGTGGTGACGCAATGTGACAGGTTTGTGTGGTGACGCAAAGTGACAGGTGTCTGTGGTGACGCAGCCTTCCTCCGGCGAGTCACTTGGTAAATATTGGAGGACACACTCGGGCAACTCCTCGCAATTTGTGTATATAAAATACACAACTATTATATATAGTTGTGTATATATAATACACAATTCCTCTCAAATAATCACTCGTATTTCGACGGCAAAAGCCCCCCAACGGACAGAGAGCGGCGTGCTATGAATCATAGCACGCCCTCGCCAGCAACCACATTGTCTATGCACGATCAGGTTAGATTAGGTTCACGCATCACAGTACACCATTTTTTGTCCGTTGGGGCACCTCAAGAGGACTTGGGAGAGGGGGACTGCGAAATGATGAATGCATGGAAGAGAAATACAGATGGTTTTTTCGTTGTGTATCAAAGAAGTGTTCAGTAAAGGACTTAATCACTGATAATACACTTTAGATAACTTACTGATAATACACTCAGGATAACTTACTCATAATACACTTAGGATAACTTACTGATAATACACTCAGGATAACTAACTGATAATACACTCAGGATAACTTACTCATAATACACTTAGGATAACTTATTCATAATACACTCAGGATAACTTACTCATAATACACTCAGGATAACTTACTGATAATACACTTAGGATAACTTACTGATAATACACTCAGGATAACTAACTGATAATACACTCAGGATAACTTACTCATAATACACTTAGGATAACTTACTCATAATACACTTAGGATAACTTACTGATAATACACTTAGGATAACTTACTGATAATACACTTAGGATAACTTACTGATAATACACTCAGGATAACTAACTGATAATACACTCAGGATAACTTACTCATAATACACTCAGGATAACTTACTCATAATACACTTAGGATAACTTACTCATAATACACTCAGGATAACTTACTCATAATACACTTAGAATAACTTACTGATAATACACTCAGGATAACTTACTCATAATACTCTCAGGATAACCTACCCAAATACACTGAGGATAACTTACTCATAATACACTCAGGATAACTTACTGATAATACACTTAGAATAACTTACTCATAATACTCTCAGGATAACCTACCCAAATACACTGAGGATAACTTACTCATAATACACTTAGAATAACTAACTGATAATACACTCAGGATAACTTATTCACAATACACTCAGGATAACTTACCGATAACACTGGGGAAAAAATGGAAGGCAATGTAATGAAGTAATTCTCTAATGGAGGCGTCACTCCGGAAAGTATATATAATACCAAATTGTATTTATTATGCCTTTACTTACCAAGCTTTAGAGCCTTAAGAAATACGACTCGAGTGTCTCTATCGGAGGAAATACGGTTGTGAGAACAAACTTGAGAAGAACTTTTGTTCAGTCATCCAAATAAATGAATTAAAGATATTTTAAGTATTGTCAAACACAGATGCAACTTACAATCACGTCTTACCCCTGTGAGAGGTCTTACAAGGATTATGAGTTCCTGCTCTTGGCACCGAATCTCTGAAGGGTCTATTAATTATGTAGATATAATAGAGAAGAATGACCAAAGTAATGTCATGTATTAGAATCTTTTCTTGTGAACAGAGATAAGGAAGTTCAAGATACCTCCTCCCTGAAGGCAGAGAGAGCTGGGGATTCACATTATAAACGTTTAGATTTGTCAAAGAAAAATTAATCATAGGCACGGAAATAGGGTTTGGAGCTGTGTAGAGCAAGTTACCAAAGCAGCAACATAGATTCCAAGTCACTGATAAGTTTCAATGCAAGAGTCGAACGAATCGAAGTGAGAGAGTTGCTGAATGAATCAGCAGCAGAACCTGCCTCGTTGGGGTCAATGACCCGGAGGAATTGTTGTCTGTTTAATGGGCTTATAATTGACACTGTCATTACATAGCCTTCTTTTATAAATTACTGACAGCAGTCAGTATTCTCTCGATACTTGTACAGAGCAGTCAACTATTCCCTCAGTACTTACTGTTCATTCTGACGGGTTAGCGAGGAGCGTTCGTAACAGAATGTAACATATTACAGTAGACTGTATCTTCCTGCAGTTCACCGTAGCATCTTGAAGAAGCCTGTTGCCTTCTTTTAGACTTGTAACCTATTACAGTTGCCTGTAGCCTCTTGCAGAAGATTATAGTCTCATCTAACTACTCTTTTTTCAATTCAATTTTCCACACACTGTTCTGGAGAGCTGGGAAGCGAGTCTGACACCATTAGGGAGCGGCGACCTGCCTCCGCTTGAGAACATAACCAACTGGACGACCCGCAGCTGGGACTACATTCACGTCGCCTCCGATAAATTTAAACAAAAAATAATGCATGCGTTGTTCCCTGGGAGAAGTGTTCGTCCACGTGAGCTTAGGCAAGCCGTCCTCTTGAAAGCACGTTGAATTTTGACGTATGCTCTACCTAAGGCCAACAAATTGTCGTGTTAGAAAATGGATGCGGTTCGCGAAAGTAACATACTGTCCCGATTTCTGTTGTGGGTCCTCTGGTAGGTTAAGAGACACCACTTTAGTACAATAGTTTCTTGATGTTGGGAAACCTTAGGAGAACGTGCTGGGTTGGCAGAGCGACGGCCATGCCGTTCTCTGTTACAGCCCCGCTCCTGTGCCAGGCAAGTACACTACGGGCTCACCATATCCCGTGCTACTTGGAACTTTTTGTTCCCAGTAGCTGAATTTAAAACAACAACAACATCTTGAAGGGTCGGCGCTTGTTCCCAATAGTCTAAGTGGTCAAGTAGTGGGCCTTCGTTCCAACCTCATAATCCACCTTTTGGAATGTCCTTATATCCCTTCCAAATGGTATAGTGCCAAAGCGCTTTGTAATCACCTTAGAGCCTGAGGACGGTGCAACTGTAGATAAGAACCAGGATTAGGGGTGATGAGTCACAATAACGTGGCTAAAGTAAGTTGACGAGACCACACACTAGAAGGTGAAGGAACGACGACGTTTCAGTCCGTCTTAGACCATACTCAAGTCGATTGAGAATGGACGACTTGGTGAAGGGCCGACGACGTTTCGGTCCGTCCTGGACTATTCTCAAGTCGATTGTGACTTGAGAATGGTCCATCGACTTGAGAATGGTCCAGGACGGACCGAAACGTCGTCGTCCCTTCACCTTCTAGTGTGTGGACTGGTCAACTTACTTTAGCCACGTTATTGTGACTCGTCTCCTGCTTCTAGTGTGTGATCTGGTCAACAGGATTAAGGATGTTTAGGGTGAGCTACCTTCAACGGCTGATTTGTAAAACTGGTAGTAATGACAAATTTAGTTACTGTTCTTGCGGTGTAAACCTTAGTATCTGACTTATTCGCTCTCGTGGCACATCCGCCGAGACCTTTTGATCTCAAGGATGGAGATGACACTACCGGATGCTCGCAGTGATGGAGTAGACTTAGTTGAGTGTGGGTGTGATGCTGCTGGAGGCGTTCAGGGAGAGAGCTCACTTGATTGAGTGTATAGAGTGATACTCTGAGTCATGTGCAGCAATGAAACACAATTAGTTAAATGTCAAGGGGAGGGAGAAGTGAATGCGGCAGGTGTACGTGTGTCCATCACAGCTATACCAACATATTTAACACCCTACACAAAGGCTTGGCAGCAATTGTCCTACAACGCCAGTCATAAAGATAAACATCACGGTCAATTCTTCTCAGCCGTCATCAAGTCCGCACGACATCAACACTGACCAAGAGAGGGCACTTGCGCATGCCGTCAAGGACACGCACACGCACATACGCACCTCAGTTCCGTGTCATCGTCCACAGGACCCGGCTCCTGCTCTGTCCGGACGTCGCAGCCTCTATCGGTTAAGTGAGTATTGCCGTTGGTATCTTCAGGTAAACGATTACCTGAAATTCAATTCATTGAAATACTGATTTAATTCTATTCGTTAATTCAGTTATTTAATCCAGTCAATTCATTCATTCATTCAGTTAATTAATTAGTTTAGTTAATTAAGTTATTCGTTCAATTAATTATTTAATCGAATAAATTGTTATTGAGTGAATTCATTAAATACATTCAATTCAATTATTTCAATTTATTCAGTTAGTTCAAAGATAAAGATATAGTCAGATGCTTACATTAAGACTTCCAGTTATGAATATATATATATATATATATATATATATATTATATATATATATATATATATATATATATATATATATATATATATATATATATATATATATAATAAGACGTTGGGTCGCATTGTGACCCAAACACTGTGCCTTGTGATATATATATATATATATATATATATATATATATATATATATATATATAATATATATATATATATATATATATTGCAAGCAAATATTGCTTGGAGTGTTTTACATTAAGTCAGACTAGTAGTAGGCATCCATCAGTCTCAGGAGACTATGGAGTTGCGCTCTGGTTGTCGGTCTCGAGTGGCCTCACCAAGGGCACAAAGCCAGGGTAGGTTGATACGGGGGGAGAAGAATACCAGAAAAGTTTCACAGAGTTAGTAGGCAAAGTACCAAATGTCTTGATAAAGGCCGGCTTCCTGTGAAGCTATCACTCGTCCGGCCGACGGCTGAAAACCCCCCTACCGATGGAGAGAAATATTGTTTTGTGAGCAGCAGCTTTTCATAGCAGATTGGATACCCTGACGTACCATGGCCTGGTGGTAGTAGCAGGTTAGAGGATGAAGCACTTAACGAAGGGGGAAACTATCAGGGGGGAAAGCGCCAAGTCATTATGACTATATGACACTTGGAAGGGGTCAGGATAAGGATTTGGGATGGGACGGGGAAAGGAATGGTGCCCAACATTTGGACGGTCGGGAGTGTGAGAGTACCCAGCACCAGGGGGAGAGATAGTGAGAGTCACCCAGCACCAGGGGGAGAGATAGTGAGAGACACCCAGCACCAGGGGGAGAGATAGTGAGAGTCACCCAGCACCAGGGGTTGTGACAGTGTGAAAGGATGTGAGGTATGTGAGGAAGTCAGTCCTTGGAATTATTCGGATGGTGTGTCTCATCTTAATGAGAAACGGCTACAGTGAGTTTCGGGGGGTCGTAGTCCTAAGGATCCGGGATCGATATCCGGCCTCCCTGGCAGAAACAAATGGGTAGAGTTTCTTTCGCCTGATGATCCTGTTCACCTTACAGTAAATAAATAGTTAAATAGGGAGTTAGGAAGCAACTACGGGCTGTATCCTGGGATGTGTGTGTGTGTGTGTGTGTGTGTGTGTGTGTGTGTGTGGTGTGTGTGTGTGTGTGTACTCACCTAATTGTGCTTGCGGGGGTTGAGCTTTGTCTCTTTGCTCCCACCTCTCAACTGTCAATCAACTGGTGTACAGATTCCTGAGCCAACTGGGCTCTATCATATCTACATTTGAAACTGTATATGGAGTCAGCCTCCACCACATCACTGCCTAGTGCATTCCATTTATTAACTACTCTGACACTGAAAATTTCTTTCTAACGTCTCTGTGGCTCATCTGTGTGTGGTTGTGTGTGTGTGTGTGTGTGTGTGTGTGTGTGTGTGTGTGTGTGTGTGTGTGTGTGTGTGTGTGTGTGTGTGTGTTACTGAGAAATATATGTAGTGGATATGATAGGGGAAAATAGATCGGGACTCAGTACATTAGAAAGTCCAAGAGCTATCAGCTTGATCCTGCAGGCACAAATAGTAAAAACACACACACACACACACACACAACACACACACACACACACACACACACACACACAAACACACACACACCACACACAACACACACACACACACACACACACACGGAATAGCTCAACTACAACGCAACAGATCCGATAAGGCTGAACATGAAGAGCTAAGTCCCCCCTCCCACATAAACACAGAAAGGTAAGCTGCGAGAGGAAAGTACACACACACACACAGTCTCAAGACCCTGGACGGACTTCCCAACACTGGCCCGTCACTCTCCACCACAACTCAGACGGCGTATAGACGGGTGAGGATTGTTAGGCTCCTGTTTACCCTAACGACCTCACGTTAGCTAGTATATATCCGTGTTTATCTATACATTTCCGTCCGGTGTTGGCAGTCAGACTCGATTGGAATGCCGAAAATGAGTAAGCATACAACGGGTTGTTCAAGCAAATACAAGAATTTATTCTGTGAACTATGCTGTTGTCACAGTATTCACAGCCGCCCCAATTGTCAGGAGAGTGTATATATATTTTTGTTTGGGGGCGGTAGTGTAATTTGCGAATGTGGAAGTCGTGATTAAGAAACTGTGGCTCTTGGGGAAGATTAAGGGTCAAGGTTGTGGAGATATCCTTGGCATCGCCAAGGATATCGCCAGCTGTCACGGGCTGCTTCTGGGGGTGGAGGCCGGGTCGAGGACCGGGCCGCGGGGACACTAAAAAGCCCCTAAATCATCTCAAGATAACCTCAAGATAGATCGCTTGGTACAGCTGTCAATGACCTGATCGCAAGTGCTCAGTGAAAACACCGTGGGTAATGCTGGCATTTGCAGTGACGAGAACTGCAGTTCGTTCGTGTCATGAAGGAAGGTGTCATGAAGCCAGGTGGCAGGTGTCATGAAGCCAGGTGGCAGGTGTCACGAGGTTAGTGATCTCGTTGTAAGGTGAGATTTGGCCTCAACACCTTCAAAGTGTAGTAGTATTGCAGTTCCTCCAAGCGCTGTATTGCACTGCACGACCTCCAAGCGTGCAGTGCAGTGCAGTAAAATACTGTAATATCTTCCAGTTACGATCCAATACCTTCAAGAGTGTTATGTTGCAATACTTATAAAAAGTATTATGTTGCAATGTATCCAATAGTGTTATGTTACAACAAGAGTGATAATTATTAAATATTTTCAATTATTATTATAATAATTATCATAATAATAATTGTTGTATTTAATAATTATCACTCTTCCTTCTACTTGGTCTTGAAGGAGGCCGGCCTCGGGTGAAGGGGGGCTGTGACGATCTCTGTCTGGGACCCGTAGGTGCGGGACTGGGACGTCCACCTCCCGGGGCTCGTGCGGCCCAGGCTCTGCTTCAGGAGGCTGGGGTCGTTCGTGCCCTTGTTGGGGTGGTTCTTCTCCGGCCCCGACCACGGCGGTCTCCGGGGTTGGAGGTCCCTGTGCCCTTCTTCATCACCTTCGAGGTCAACCCCGGAACTCACAGTTCCTGCGACGGCGCTGGAACCAATCGTATTGGCGTATGCCTCCATTGGAGACTTTCAGCGCCGTGGAGAGGGGGGACCTGCTGCCTGGGTAACAGCTTCTCCCCCGATTCAACCTACCCTGGCTTTGCGCTCTGGTGAGGCCACTCCAGACCGACAACCAGAGCGCAACTCCATAGTCTCCTGAGACTGATGGATGCCTACTACTACAATGCCCTGAAGAGTGTCACGTTGCATTATAGTTAACCATTGCGTTGCAAGACCTCAAAATACATGGCACTACACCCAAATGTGTTATGTTGTATTACACCATGTGTACCGTCATGTACTGCATTACCTTTACCTATTTTGTTTTGCACTCAAAAGGAACACAATTTGTGTTCCTATTTTGTGTTCTGTGGGCCCTCAACAGAGTTATGAAGGCAATTTTCAAAGACCTTAGCTGTTGTCAGGAGTCTTTCGGAAGGAGTCATAAGGCCATCGGTAGCTGTAAAGAGGCGCTCAGCACCTCATGCGTTTTAGTCTTAAATCAGACTTGGCTATTTAGGTACTGAGCGATGTATAGAGCTCCACACAACTACTGAACGATGCACAGAGCTCCACAAAGGTACTGAACGATGCACAGAACTCCACAAAGGTACTGAACGATGCACAGAGCTCCACACAGCTACTGAACGATGCACAGAGCTCCACACGGATACTGAACGATACACAGAGCTTAACAAACTTTCTGAACTCTGTGCAAAACCCACTCCGATAATGAGCAATACAACAGAGCTCCACTCTGACTACTTTCCATCTATATACATTAATGTTCTTTGACAGCATTGACCACAAGATAATATTTTCTCGTTATTCCTCTTTTACACGAGGCTAATTAATTCCCACCTCTCCCCAGGTGTGTTCACATGCCCACCTGGCGCCGAGATGACCTCCCCGCACCGCCATCAACGAATTCTCAGTCTTCAGGGTAAGTTGTTGTATGGTGTGTTAATCCTACAGTTTGCTGCTGCTGTTTTCAAGCGGTTGTGATGGTTGGTGTGTTTATGTGATCCATCTGCCCATCTGTTTATCTCTCTGTCCATATATCAGTCCATCTCTCCCTCCGTCTATCCATCCAGCTATCCATCAATCAATCCATCAGTCCATCCATTCGACCATCACTCCCTCCATTTATCCATCCATCTATCTATTAATCTGTGCATCAATCTATTCCTCTGTCCATCAACATATTCATCTATATATCCATCTATCCATTGATCTGTCCATCAATCTATCCCTAAATCCATCAATCTTCATCTATCCATCTATCTACTCTTTGCCTCTATCCTCTCTCTCACCGCATGCACCAGACTCTGAGAGGGCCGCTGTCCTTTACTGACGTAAGTGCGATAATGCTAGAGGACGGACCCTAACATATTGACAGAGGGAAATACACCATTTGCTAGTAAATGTTTAAAACGTGAAGATAAAAAGCAAAACTAAAGTTAAAATGCAAAAATAGATTGAAAGTAATGTCACAGTTGTATTAATGTTAGTTGGTAATGCATTAATATTGTTGTTGTATTCCTCAGAGGACCGGAGGCGAGGGAGTGTGGCGGCGGAGCTGCAGCTGGTGTTCCGGGCTATTGAACAGCATGCCCTGATGCAGCTGCGGCAACACCTGGTTGACGACAGCGGCTACATCAACGGCCACAGCGGCGCCTTTTACATCACTCCCCTACACGCTGCGGTGGAAATGGGCTGGGTTGAAGGGGTACGAGAGCTCCTGCTGAAAGGAGCGTCAGTGAGCAGCAGGAACCAGTACGACCAGACGCCACTGCACTACGCAGCTGCTGCCAAGCAAGAAGAAATCCTTGCGCTGCTCTTAGACAGTCGCAGCAGTGCTGGCGCCATCAACTTGCACGATATGAGAGGCACGTCTCCTCTCCACGAAGGGGCGGCGAGCGGCAGTGTTGTCGCAGTCAAGCTCCTACTGGCGAACGGTGCAAATGTAACTGCGATAGACAAACAAGGGGAGTCACCCATGCACAAAGCCGCAAAAGCCGGAGCCTTTGGAGTCATGGTGGCTCTGCTGCAAAAAGGTGGCGACCTTCGACAGAAAGATTACAGAGGTGTCTCTGCTCTGCGCTGGTTGATGCTCACCAACTCCAACGGACTGCAGCACCTGTTAGACCACTTGCTCATCACTAGTGTAGCAGGCAACAGAAGGTCGCCGGTAACCTTTGATTTCTCAGCACTCGTCTGCGAATCGTCGGGAGCTCAGCAGTGTCAGTTGCTGTCTTATTTTATTGAAACAGGTAATAGTGAAATCCTCGCCCACCCTGTGTGTCATGTGTTTCTCTTAATCAAATGGAAAAGAGCAAGAATCGTTTTCTTGGGCTATCTGCTATATTTTGTGGTCTACGCATTGTTGACGGGTTTGTTTCTTTTCAACCGGCTGCTGTGGAGCAACCGCGACACACACAATCAAACTTCTTCGCATCTTGAGAACACCACAAATGTTAATTTTTCATCTGATGACCAAGCAAAGACTTCCCTTCTGCCTGACCAGTGGATGAAAGTGTGTTTGTGCGTGCAGATTTTGATGCTGTTAGTTATTCACGTAAATCGTATTAGACTCCAAGGGCTTGCATATACGAAAGTGCCAAGTTTCTGGCATAACACCATATCAGTTCTGTGTGTGTTAAGTTTGCTGACGTCTTCTTGGTGTCTCGGACCATCTACTATTGCTGTCTGGGAGCATCACGTCGCCACCATCGTCTTCCTCCTACTGCAACTCCAGTTTTTACTCATCCTCCGGAAATACCCGTCGCACGGCCTCTACGTCGCCATGTTCATTCGTGTGGCCGAGGATTTCCTGCGTATATTCTTCGTATACAGCACCCTGCTGGTGTGCTTCACTCTGACGCTCTTCCTGGCCTTCAACAGGGAGAGCCACGAGGACCCCGTATACAAGAGCGGACCGCTCCTGTTCCTCAAGAGCTTGACTATGATGGTGGGTTCAGTGGATGTCAATCAGAACATGGCGGAGCAGCTCAACCGTCTTCCCTACACTAGTTACCTCATCTTCCTGCTCTTCATACTTCTCATTTCCATCGTGCTCTCCAACCTGCTGGTGGCGCTGGCTGTCAGTGACATCCGGGAGCTGCGTGCCTCTGCCCACCTCATGCGTCTTGCAAGGTAAGAAAGTTTACTCTCCTCTCTAATCATAATATCACACCGGTGCTTCTACCCTCAGGGTGGGTTTTTTCTAATACCATTTCGATCTTTTATGCTGAGTTCACCCTTGTAAAATAATCATATTATTTAAGACATTTTTCCCAATATGTTTACCTTTTATAGATTAATTGAGAGAGAGAGAGAAAAGGGAATTTTGAATTGTTGCCGCTGGAGGCGGCTAGTTTATTGTGCACCCATACTCATCCTGTGAGCGGTAGCGCAAAAAGCATTACAGAAGGCACAAAAGGTCTTTATCAGACCTCAACTTAGATTATTACATAAACAATTTCATCTATCCTTCACACTTTATAACTACAATGTCAGCTAGTCACAGAGAATGTTCTATTTCAATAGCAGAAAGAGCGAGGGGAGGTTAACTCTTTCATTACATTCTTTGCCTGAGTAGTTAACTTCCTCTCTACACTCCTTGCCGGGGAAGTTAACTGTTCCATCCTTCCCTGGCGACAACTCCAGCTCACATATTGGTGGTGTTCCAGCATGGTGGACGCCATTGGGAACATCGAGCAGCTGTGCGACTTTCCCCTACTGCGCCATCTGGCCGACTACTGCCGCCTGGACACTGGCGCCAGTCAGGTGCGCCTCTGGCCGCAGCACGACGCCCGCCAGCCGTCCGTGGTGGTGGCCGAGCGTGAGACGTCGCCAGGCACCTCACATCCCACGTCTTTCTGCTGGCGCTGGCTCAGGAAGCGCCTTCACCGCCACCACTACGAGATCCACATCCCCGCCCTCCTGCAGGAAGAGATCTTGAACAGGATCACCGCCAGGGAGTACGTCACTTTGGCCTCCACTCTCAAAGACGACGATCAGGATACCAAAACCATTTATAATGAAATTATGAGAAGATTGAAAGCTATCGAAAAGTCTATGAACCGTTAATTGGTATGTTTTTGTCCTGTTTGTGATTTGTCTAATTTGTTAACTTCTTGATTAATACTTTTTAGTGAAATTCTTTGTAGACGGCAATGTATTAAAGCTGTTTCTTGAGATGAAAGGATTGAATACTTTTGTTTGCCTCCAAATGGTTCTCTTGTTTCTAATCCCATTGTTTCTTCGTCTCGCCAAAATGTTACATCTGACAGATGTACGAGGTAAAGATGTACGGGGTACAGGGTACTGGGTGCAGGGTACGGGGTACAAGGTACGGGTACAAGGTACTGGGTGCAGGGTACGGGGTACAGGGTACGGGGTACAAGGTACTGGGTGCAGGGTACGGGGTATAAATCATGACTTATTTCAGAGCAGGCACAGACCAATCTTAAAGGATTCTTTCAGATATATATAAACACTAGAGGGGGTTGACCAGACCACACACTAGAAGCTGAAGGGACGACGACGTTTCGGTCCGTCCTGGACCATTCTCAAGTCGATTGACAATCGACTTGAGAATCCTCCGAAACCTCGTCGTCCCTTCACCTTCTAGTGTGTGGTCTGGTCAACTTACTTCAGCCACGCTATTGTGACTCATCGCCTGCACTAGAGGAGGGGGGGTCGGGTCCCCGGTTATGCTCGGATGACGGAGGCCACATGTCCACTACACACTATTTTCATCCCTGTAGTCATCTTCACTTCACCCGGGCACCGCCTGATACCCTACCTACAGCCATCATCATCACCACCACCTTCCCTCGTCATCACCAGAGTCTCTGTCCTTCACCACATTCCTGCTCTGGTGAAGCGGAAAGTATGTTGTCCCAACTACTTGGACGGTCGGCGTTCAATCCCCGACCGTCCAAGTAGTTGGGGCACCATTCCTTCCCCCCGTCCCAACCCAAATCCTTATCCTGACCCCTTCCCAGTGCTATAAAGTCGTAATGGCTTGGCGCTTTCCCCCTGATAATTAATTAAAAAATCCCAGCGGCGGCTAGTTTATTTTATTGTGCATTCCATACTCAAACATACCCAAACTTTTGAGCAATGTTTGAATTCAACACCGGATCGAGTTAGAATAAACTATTATCTGTATTCTGGTATTAAATTCCAGCAGTGTTCGAATGCTTAAACCATTGTATTATTTCCTCATTTCCTGCCCTATGTTGTGGGCTCGATATTCACTCAATAGGTCCTGCAAGTAATTTATGTGCTCCTGTAATTTATGGCTCTTATTGAAAGGTAATTATAGCTATCTGAACCGTGGGGGGCTCTGTTAGTCCCCGTCACCCCGTATTTGTTTGAAATTTGATTACAAAATTAGACAGGTTGAAATAATTGAGTATTCCGTAAAATGAAACAATACGTTACGTTTTCTATGTAAGCCCAAATCTATTTTCTTTATAAGGCTAACTTTGATAATATTCCTCCCCATCCACCATGATGTTCTCGTAGGCATTGTTTTACCTGAATTTACCTTAGGGGTCACTAACACTAGTTGCCTCGACGAGAACAGGAAGCCGACGGCTTGTCGACTGTCGATTTTGTTTATTGTTGTCGATTTTGTCGGTTTTGTTTATATTATGTCAGCAATTCTTCCTGTAGTTATCCTCAATTACATTTTTGCTTATCTGCGTAATTGTTCTTCCTCCTCGTCCATCCTACGGGTGAGATGGTTAATGGGTGGGTTGAATAGTTAGCTTTATACTAATAATAATAATTCATTGTGTTGGGGGACAGGCAGCCACAGTGTATTTATATACATTAGGCTTATATCAGTAATAAGAAGCGAGCATCATAGCATCTACGACTTTATGGTGTTTCAAAGAAACGCTATGCCTGTTAGTGGCTTTACAAGAATGTAAATATATCAATGCTATGTACTCTCATAAACCCAATGTACCTTCTTGTATGTGTATAAATAAATAAATAAATAAATAAATAAATAAATAAATAAATAAATATATAAAAAGACGCACACACTGATGGCGTTTGAAGTTTGGTAGTCAAGCCCTTCTTTTATCACTGTATTATCCTACAACATTTAATTATCAGCAAATTAACAAATTTAAATGGTTGAAAGTTCAAATTTTCGATAGATTAATGTTGCAACAGAATGACTTTAGCAACTGTTGGTGTGTTGTACACCGGAGATAATATCATTAAGTGGTTGGGCATTTAGCTGTTCTCTTGCTGTGATTGGCTGCCGTGGTGAATGTCAATAGAGTTTCTACCAATTAAATACAAGCGCAGGAATTCTTCCTTCAGCTGTTTTGTTGATAGTGTAATTTTATGACAACAGATGGCATCAGCTGTATCTTATGGGCTGCTGCTAACCTTACCAGTTGATAGTGCATTTTTCTGTGGATAGATGGCATGAGCAGTATTAAATCCCTCCGAATTACCTTCCCTATAGCTTATGATAAGGTTAAATACCTTGCTGGTATTAAGTAGGTATTTTGTATTAACTCATCCCTGGAGCTCTGTATATACTTTATTCATTCATGTGGATGTCATTGTATTGCAATCTTTTACATTCCCTGAACAGTCTTTATACGAGGCAATTTACATTTGCGGAGAGTCAGGTGAGAGTTACTAATGCTGCTCTAAACCCATCCTGGTGGGCGGCAGCATTACAGTCATGTGCATGTATTACCTACAGCAAACTTTATACACTTACAGACGCTGAGTCACAATACAACTCATCCTCGACTCAAGTCCATTATATCCATTGGTTGACCCCACAGACGCGTTCTTAATTTTTTACGTGCTGTTCATTCAAAACAGGAATTTTCTCAAATATAATTTAATATTAAATTATATTAGCATATTGTGCATATATAGGCATAGGTTAGGTTAGGTGTTTAGGTTCTGTTGGCGATTATGTGTATTTGTGGTACGTGGGTGAAGCATTTACAGCGTTGTGGTTCAAACAAAATTCGTCAGCGAAGCACTTGTTCCGGAAGTGTTCGAACGTCATCGGTTTTGAGTCGTGTGTAAACCGTTTTTCATTAATAAACAGGGGGTTTGACAGGTGAATGGAATCACTTTTGGGTCTTTGTTTGGAGGATGGACTGGAGTGTAGCACTTATGGAGTTGTGATTCAAAAGAGGTCGTCAGCAAAGAACTATTCGAAACATGTTCGAACGTCATTAAGAGTGAGTCGTGATTCAAGCATTTTTAATTCATAAACAGGGTGGTTTGACTGCTGGGTGGAATGAATATTGGCCTTTTTCGATGAGGATGGAGTGTTTAAGATCTGTGTAACCAAAAGAGAACATAGGAAGAGATCAGAACAAAGGCCGAGATAAATACGAACGTCATCAGTTGTGAGTCGTGTGTAAAGTGTTTTCATTTATAAATAGGGGTTTAGCGGCTCGATTAACGATCAGTTGGCCCCTTGGCTTTGACTTGTTGCTGGTGTGACGAGAATAACGGCAGTGGCGCTGTTGTTTCCTTTGTGTAAGTGTCATAGTGCAGCCGTTGCCAAGTGCTGCAACGGCTGCAAGTGTATCCTCGCGTGGCCGAGTGTCGTCATTCCCTGGAAGCGTAAATTGGGCTGGAATCGATGACATAAAAATTGTAGTGAATTAAGTGAGAGGACAAGTTAACTAGAGACGTAGAGAGTCCGTTTCACGTTGCCTCTCTGAAGACAGTCCTCTAATCCGTTGATCGATAGACGTTGAGTAGGTGATGTGAGTCACCTATTCAACCCTTGTGAGTCAGTGTTCATGTCCCCCATAACAGAGACCTCCGTCCTTTAGTTGATAAGAGTGAACTTATACTGGTACAAAGACTCTTGGACTAAATCACACTATTAACTACCCGTCGTAACTGCTGACGAGAGGCGTCCAGTGTCAATTTCCTAACACTGGATGCGACTTCTGGAGGGTACTGACCCGGCAGCGAATCGCCAGCAACTCGTCTGACGGAGCGACAGAGGTAAGTTTAAAAATATTAGGATTAAATAAATGCTAATATTATAATATTGTGTTGTGTTGGGGGGTTGGTGGCGGTGTGTGACGGGGGGGAGTGTTTGCTGTGTTGGGGGGGGGGGTGGTGGTGTTTGTTGTTGGGGGGTGTTGTGTGTGAGAGGTAGGAGGAAAAGTTCAGTGGCTGCGTGTTTGTAAATACTCCTAATCCAGGAAGGTACTCGAGGTGCAATAACTCAGATGCGTCAGTTTTCGAAATCATTTAAACTATTTTGTATAAAAAAAAAACGCTAAGTCCTGAGATTTTTTAATGGAACCTGAACTCGGATGCACTAGATTTTACATGTAAAATTATCACTAACATTTACAGTGACTTGTTGTTTTAGAACAGGACTGGGCATTGGACTGTTGTCTATTTAAGTGTGTGTAAAGTTACCCATCGCACATATAGCCATATTACCGTTTTCTCTTCATCAATATATTCTTTCGATGGATAAACTTAAATATTTTTATACGTTTGCACTAATTTTAGCTCATCCTGATTACTGCAACCTGACAATCAAAGATCTGCCGTTCATACGTTCTGTCAATAGTTGCAATAAATACTGTCATTATTGGAGGCAGGGCTGGATTATTGACACTGGCATGTAACTGCTGGGACAACAAACTGTGTAGGTTTAACGAGGGCTTCCTTGGCGAAGGGCGAGGTAACTCATTGTTAACCCATAACTAACTCGTTGTGGTCACTCATCCAGCTTCTGACCAGACACAATTCACCTTGATAACGAAATGATGGACAGGTGGATGACAGTCGACAGATCCTGGATTCAATTCCTATGGAAGTTGGGCGCTTGTTGAGAGATACGTCCTGGAAACAGTTATTCGTTGTTCTAGGCTTAGAAGGACCTGAAATTAACAGCCTTCCTGTCCCCAACTATGGACAGCCGAAACCAATCATCAGCCGCGCCAAGCTCGACATTAAAGTGTTCCTCATTGTGTGTTATACTAGGAACCGTTTGATAGCAAGCTCATTATCTTAATATTTTCAACAATGACATCAATATCAAATCACTCTGAAATCATGGGTAACTGCTTTAACTTAGAGGTATAGATTTTGCAAATCTCAAATTAAGAGAATGCTCGTCTTTCCCAAGTTGGAGGCTGGCCGCTTGTGCCTAGGACCTACCTTGAGGTGCTTCCTTGAAGTGCTCCCTTGAGGTGCTCCCGGGGCTTAGCGTTCCCGCGGCCCGGTCGTCGACCAGGCCTCCTGGACCCAAATTGCAGAGGTGGGGGGGGGGGAATATATGGCATGATTCCTGTGGCGTTTTCAGTAATGGTAATATATGTTCTGAGAGAAGCATACATTTCATTCAGTGATTCGTAATAATACATTTTCTGAGAGAAAGGGGGAGCAGGGGGTGGAAGACAAAGAGAGGAACAAATTGGGGGAAGAGACGAGGGGATAAAGTGTGAAATGGGGTGAAGAGTCCGAGGAAAGAAAGGGAGGAGACCCGGGTACAGCCGGATACCCGTCTGTATATACATATAGAAATGTCTCTTTCAGAGGCTGGAGGGCAGAGAGGGTTAGGGGTGGGAGATAGGGAGGGAGAGGAGACTTGTAGAGAAGAAGGGAGGGCGGGTAAGTGGGGCGGAAGAGAAAAGGAAACTAGGAAGAGAGGGGACGTGAGGAGAGTGGGAGAGAAAAATGTTATAGAAAAGATTATCATTAAATCTGTCCTTCAACGTAAATTTATCAATCTTGGTATTGATATATATAAAAATGTTGATCCTGACAAAGTAAGTTTTAATTTGTCTGGTAGAATTTTATCCAATGAGGAGAAGGATTTACAACATATAACATTTTCAAGATAATAATATCCTGAATAAAAGAAATCACTTCATATATGAACTTATATGTGAATTCAGAGTGAAACAAAACACGTTACTCTGCTTATATAAACTCCATCAAACTCCAGTGGAAATATCCTTCATGCTATACTGTAAACTGTATCGGTAAAAGAAACTGCATTATATAAGAAATATTTATTAGAGATCATAATTACTACTTGTTTATACAAACAGTATACACACTGACCACACCAGTAGTGACCCATCCTCTACAACCCACTGTAGCTCTACTACAACAACTTCTACTAAGTTGTAGAAAGTTCTACAACAACTTTCGTGTTGTAGAACGAGAGAATGTTCTCTCTAGTAGGAACATTTCCCTGCAAGACTCTTCTGCCTCAAAGAGAAATAATTTAACAAAATAAAAATAGTTTTGGAATGATTTCGATTATCGCTGATATATATATATATATATATATATATATATATATATATATATATATATATATATATATATATATATATATATATATATAATGAAAACGATTGGATTGTGAAAGTCAGGTTCTGGCTACCTGCGAGATCTGTATACAAGTCACCTTCAGCCTTATGTAGGGCTCAAGCCACGGTGTCTAAACTAACTTTAGTTACTAGAACCCAAGTTATGGACGTGATGGATTTATCTTGCGTCCCGCAGACGCCCGAGTAGGCTACAGTCCAAGTTTGTGTTTCTCCCCAACACAGTCCGGAAAGGTGGTGAAGCCTCTTGTCGCAATGTGACGTTAAGGGATTAATTATATTTCTTCGCGTTCCGCTGATATTTGAGTTCCGGTTCCCCAGCAGTCAAGAGGTCCTGCTGTAGCTTCCACAGCAGGCAAGAGGTCCTGCTGCAGCTTCCACAGCAGGCAAGAGGTCCTGCTGCTGCTTCCACAGCAGGCAAGAGGTCCTGCTGCAGCTTCCACAGCAGGCAAGAGGTCCTGCTGCAGCTTCCACAGCAGGCAAGAGGTCCTGCTGCAGCTTCCACAGCAGGCAAGAGGTCCTGCTGCAGCTTCCACAGCAGGCAAGAGGTCCTGATGTAGCTTCCCCAGCAGGCAAGAGGTCCTGCTGCAGCTTCCACAGCAGGCAAGAGGTCCTGCTGCAGCTTCCACAGCAGGCAAGAGGTCCTGCTGTAGCTTCCACAGCAGGCAAGAGGTTCTACTGCAGCTTCCACAGCACTCTATACACGTCCTCCTAGGTGTTGCCTCTCATCCTAGCTACAGTGTCCGTTCCATTAGTCGCCATATATATCCCTAGGCGCCACATATGTTAGCTGCGCCATGTCATCGTAGCTTCTACATATGTTACACTGTTACCTATTCTCATTGATGTTATGTGTTATCCTGGCTGCTACACGTGTTATCTTGGCTGCTACACGTGTTATCTTAGCTGCTACACGTGTTATCCTGGCTGCTACACGTGTTATCTTAGCTGCTACACGTGTTATCCTGGCTGCTACACGTGTTATCCTGGCTGCTACACGTGTTATCTTAGCTGCTACACGTGTTATCTTAGCTGCTACACGTGTTATCTTAGCTGCTACACGTGTTATCCTGGCTGCTACACGTGTTATCTTAGCTGCTACACGTGTTATCTTA
Source organism: Procambarus virginalis (assembly GCA_020271785.1). Lineage (NCBI taxonomy): Eukaryota > Metazoa > Arthropoda > Malacostraca > Decapoda > Cambaridae > Procambarus > Procambarus virginalis. The sequence continues at coordinate 7,685,796 of WNGS01162157.1, forward strand.
GCTGCTACACGTGTTATCCTGGCTGCTACACGTGTTATCCTGGCTGCTACACGTGTTATCTTAGCTGCTACACGTGTTATCCTGGCTGCTACACGTGTTATCTTAGCTGCTACACGTGTTATCTTAGCTGCTACACGTGTTATCTTAGCTGCTACACGTGTTATCCTGGGTGCTACACGTGTTATCTTAGCTGCTACACGTGTTATCTTAGCTGCTACACGTGTTATCCTGGGTGCTACACGTGTTATCATAGCTGTCACATGTGTTGTCCCAGCTGCCCCACTTATGTTGTCCTAGCTGCCACACAGGTGTTGTCCTAGCTGCCACACAGGTGTTGTCCTAGCTGCCACACAGGTGTTGTCCTAGCTGCCACACATGTGTTGTCCTAGCTGCCTCACATGTGTTGTCCCAGCTGCCACACATGTGTTGTCCTAGCTGCCACACATGTGTTGTCCTAGCTGCCTCACATGTTGTCCTAGCTGCCACACAGGTGTTGTCCTAGCTGCCACACAGGTGTTGTCCTAGCTGCCTCACATGTTGTCCTAGCTGCCTCACATGTTGTCCTAGCTGCCACACAGGTGTTGTCCTAGCTGCCACACATGTGTTGTCCTAGCTGCCTCACAGGTGTTGTCCCAGCTGCCACACATGTGTTGTCCTAGCTGCCACACAGATGTTGTCCTAGCTGCCACACAGGTGTTGTCCTAGCTGCCACACAGATGTTGTTCTAGCTGCCACACATGGTTGTCCCAGCTGCCACACAGGTGTTGTCCTAGCTGCCACACAGGTGTTGTCCTAGCTGCCACACAGGTGTTGTCCTAGCTGCCACACAGGTGTTGTTCTAGCTGCCACACAGATGTTGTCCTAGCTGCCACACAGATGTTGTCCTAGCTGCCACACAGGTGTTGTTCTAGCTGCCACACATGTGTTGTCCTAGCTGCCACACAGGTGTTGTTCTAGCTGCCACACAGATGTTGTCCTAGCTGCCACACAGGTGTTGTTCTAGCTGCCACACAGGTGTTGTTCTAGCTGCCACACAGGTGTTGTCCTAGCTGCCACACATGAGTTGTCCCAGCTGCCACACATGTGTTGTCCCAGCTGCCACACATGTGTTGTCCCAGCCGCCACACAGGTGTTGTCCCAGCTGCCTCACATGTGTTGTCCCAGCTGCCTCACATGTGTTGTCCTAGCTGCCTCACACACACACACACACACACACACACACACACACACACACACACACACACACACACACACAATTATGAGAAGAATCAAGAGGGATGAAGATAGACAGAGACTACAGGATGACCTGGATAAACTGGAGGAATGGTCTAGAAAATGGCTGCTAAAGTTCAACTCGGGAAAGTGTAAGGTGATGAAATTAGGAGAAGGGAGCAGGAGGCTGAACACAAGGTATCATTTGGGAGGGGAAATCCTACAAGAGTCAAATAGAGAGAAAGATCTGGGGGTTGATATCACACCGAACCTGTCCCCAGAAGCCCACATCAAAAGAATATCATCAGCGGCATATGCTAGACTGGCCAACATAAGAACTGCCTTTAGAAATTTGTGTAAGGAATCTTTCAGAACCCTGTATACCACTTATGTAAGACCAATCCTGGAGTATGCAGCTCCAGCCTGGAGTCCATACCTAGTTAAACACAAGACAAAGTTAGAGAAGATTCAGCGGTATGCCACCAGGCTCGTCCCGGAACTGAGAGGATTGAGCTACGAGGAAAGGCTAAAGGAGCTGAACCTCACATCCCTGGAAAACAGAAGAGTAAGGGGAGACATGATAACCACCTACAAAATTCTCAGGGGAATTGACAGGGCGGACAAAGAGAAACTCTTCACCACGGGTGGGACACGAACAAGGGGACACAGGTGGAAACTTAGTACCCAGATGAGCCACAGAGACGTTAGAAAGAATTTTTTCAGTGTCAGAGTAGTTAATAAATGGAATGCACTAGGAAGTGATGTGGTGGAGGCTGACTCCATACACAGTTTCAAGTGTAGATATGATAGAGCCCAGTAGGCTCAGGAATCTGTACACCTGTTGATTGACAGTTGAGAGGCGGGACCAAAGAGCCAAAGCTCAACCCCCGCAAGCACAATTAGGTGAGTACAATTAGGTGAGTACACACACATGTTGTCGTCCTCAGAGGTCGAGGAGGAGTCCAGTATCGTCGTCTCCTGCACCAAAGAGGTTCTAACAGATCCTCAAAGATAAGCCATTAAGTGCTCAAGATCCTTATCATCAATTTCTCAACATATAGTCAAATCCTCGACTTTTTTTTTAGCTTCAGTTTGAAGAATTACTTCAAACATTTGATCATTATGGTGTAACTGCAAGTCTAAACAACACGTATACAGTTATTCAGGAGCCAGACGCACTTGGAATAACTACTAAACTCTCTCTTCCAGCTGAACACAAGAGGACTAACTATGTGTCGCAAGCCAAAATGACTAATTCCCTGGAAACACAAACCGAAGCTGTCTCTATTTTCCACTTGTTACAACTTGTAATAAAGTTGTTACATCTTGGCTTAACGTGTTTATGACGTATTAGAACGTTGCTACAATTTGCTATATTGGTTGTTATAACTGGTTAGGAGGTGTTAAAACTTGTTCGAACGTTGTACCAACGTCGTAGTTTCGATGTGTGTTTGGCTTAAGCCACTTGCCAGCAGAAGGGGATGTGTGAGACAGGCAGCTGGGTCACCCAAGCCAGGCACCAACAGCTCCAGGCCATACCTAAAACCTCTACATATAGAGATACATATCATAGGAACGTAAACAACATATATTACCTATCACTAAGAACTCTATTTGACCCGGCCAGGATTCGAACCCATGCCGTCCAGGATCACCCCTTAACATATACAGTACCGTGATCATATATAATATATATAATGCGAAGCCTGAATGGTCCCCAGGACTAGTTATAATATATATAATATATAGTTTACCAAGACCATTTGGTAAATATATATAGTTCAGCGATATACATATAAATGTGTAAGTTTTAATATGTAACAAATCATTAAGGTGTATGAAAACTTAAGCTTTAACTATCAGTGTGGTGATGGTCCACGGACGATATACTCGGTCTCACTATCAGTGTGGTGAAGGTCCACGGACGATATACTCGGTCTCACTATCAGTGTGGTGAAGGTCCACGGACGATATACTCGGTCTCACTATCAGTGTGGTGATGGTCCACGGACGATATACTCGGTCTCACTATCAGTGTGGTGAAGGTCCACGGACGATATACTCGGTCTCACTATCAGTGTGGTGAAGGTCCACGGACGATATACTCGGTCTCACTATCAGTGTGGTGAAGGTCCACGGACGATATACTCGGTCACTGAAACCCGCCCTTAACCCGCCTCGATCAGCTAACAACACGAAAAAAAAAAAGAGTTCTAGTAGAACAATAACGGGAGAAGATCAACAATAGAACACTAACATACTACACATACTGTACAAAAATAAATATAAGCTGATATGCTTGATTAACAAATAAAAAAACTATCTTTGTGATATGTGGTAAACTACGGAACTTTAAGAGTATAAGTTACTTAAGGCCACCATTGGCTTAACTGTTCCTTGGCTTCGGCGCTCCTCGCCCGAAGTTGTACTCCTCTGGGATATCCCAGACCTGGAGGGTAAAGTTGCTACAGGTGATCCCAAGGTAGCGCGCGTCGTGGGGCTCGTAAGAATCTGAATGAACTCTTCCCTTCTTCGAAGCCTCTTGACACCCGTTTGGAATGCTAGGCCATTCTTGGAACTCTTGGAATCTTAAAATCAGAGAGACCTCTAGAATCCCTGAATGCTCTTGAAACAGATGCGAAACCCCATCAGGCAGAAGGCACGAGTTTGCCGTCGATTGAGTTCGCGGATTCGTTATTCTCCTCTTTCGTGGCTTCAGTCTTGTCGCAGGAGAGGTCCGGGCAGCAGTGTGGGTACGGCAGACTCAGGTTCTGAACCTTCCTGCACCCAAGTGGTGCGTCGCCCATCACCCCGCACCTGTAGACGAGAACGTACACGTTAAAAAGCTGAGTTTATCGTGGAGAACGCAAGTGGTGAGGGGGTACAAGACAGTGTGGCATGTATGGGGCGTGTATGGGGGCGTGTATGGGGGCGTGTATGGGGGCGTGTATGGGACGTGTATGGGGGCGTGTATGATCCGGCGCGCATCATCTTATCCTGGGACTCGCAGGCGTGGCAAAGCTTTTATGCAACAGCTTTATGAGTTTAGTTAATGAGTAAGATCATCATGACCACTTGGTAACGTCATCGAGTGACGTGGGCATACCAGACCCGATTACCTCAGTCCTTCCTTCCATATATCCTAGAACCGATTTGCGTAAGGAACCGATAGGCTAACCGACTTCGGCATACGTAAAGCTGAGCGCATCGCAACAGTATCGCATATACAATACGTGCAACAACGAAAGCATAGGTGTTTCTAAACTTGAAGCCGGGAACGCTAGCAAACGTCACCTACCAAGAGATAGATTATGATTGCAGCATCCCTGCTTGTTGATTCAGTGCTTGGGGGATGGAGGGGGGGGGTGTAGGCCCTTCCGCTGACAGCAGAGCTGACAGTCTGGTGGACCAGGAGGCTGCATCTCTCGCTCTATCTCGATTCACTTGCCTGCCTCGCATCCTAATTCACGTGTACAGTATTCATTCTCTGTAGGAGTGTCACCTTAGTGTTGTCTCTCTCATGACCCATGTGTCAGGACAGCAGAAAGAGAGAACACGGGTCAGTTGAAACAGGACACGAAGCAGGTGCAAGAGCATAGTACCAGACCACAGTGCCAGCCCATCACAGTGCCTGCCCATCACAGTGCCTGCCCATCACAGTGCCGGCCCCAGCAACATGGTCTCTACGCACTTGACTGGACACTAACATGGCGGCACTGGAGAATATCTCACGCACACACACATGTGGAAAAACAGTCGAGTCGGGCATCCATTAACGCCTCGTTGGTGCCCGCTGCCCCCACACTAGGGGGGGCCCACACTTGGAGCCCCCACACTAGGCGGCCCCCACACCAGGGGCAATGCAGTGTCACACAAGACTATTACATAAACTTGAGAGGCAGTCGGAAGTGGAAGAGCACCAACATGGCAAGAGAACCTAAGGGGATTGACAGTGGAAAAAAAACGGGATGTTCAAAGCAAATTCCAACAGAACGAGAGAGCATGAGATGCGTCAGAGATGCTATATAGTTTTCTTTTAGAGCAAGATAGGTGGGAAAATGGAGTGTACTACATGAGCAATTTCTAGAAGCGAACTCCTCTCATAATTACAAAAGTACATATGATACAGAAGTCCTTAAAACAGAATCATTGCATTAGACAAGCGGCGGCTAGATATGCGGGGTCCAAGAGCTAGTGGTCGACCCAGCAGCCACAAATAGGCGAGTGCAGAGGTGACGTGACACACCTAACCAAGCGGACGCTACACATATGGCTCACAGGTGTCTGAGTCAGCTGACGAACGCTGGGTAAATATTGGTGGTAATTGTTTGATCGGTGTGATAGCAACACTGTTGTTGATAGTGTGGCATAGGGGCAGCTATTGCACCGGTAGTAACATCATGAGCATTAATAACAGTTGTAATAGTCCAGTTGTAGTAGCAGTAGTAGCGGTTTTGTTTACATTTGCTAAACAATTTTAGAGTTCCGAAGCCTTTTGAGTTGATGACAATGACCTTTGGTTGGGAAGTTTCCAAGCTCGTAAGATGTTTAATAAATTAAAAACATGATTGAGGAAAGATGTAGGGGTTTCGTCTGAGTGCTTGAGTATATATTTGATGACATCTGGCTCAGAAAGCTTGCCCGTCTGGTGCCGAGGGATGAACACTATCTTGATCAGTGTCTTTCAAATCTAAGGTCGTCTTAATGTGCTGGGTCGAGGGAGAGTGTTCACTGGGTCGAGGGAGAGTGTTCACTGGGTCGAGGGAGAGTGTTCACTGGGGCGAGGGAGATTGTTCACTGGGGCGAGGGAGATTGTTCACTGGGTCGAGGGAGAGTGTTCACTGGGTCGAGGGAGATTGTTCACTGGGTCGAGGGAGATTGTTCACTGGGTCGAGGGAGATTGTTCACTGGGGCGAGGGAGATTGTTCACTGGGGCGAGGGAGATTGTTCACTGGGGCGAGGGAGATTGTTCACTGGGTCGAGGGAGATTGTTCACTGGGTCGAGGGAGATTGTTCACTGGGTCGAGGGAGATTGTTCACTGGGTCGAGGGAGAGTGTTACTGGATCGAGGGAGAGTGTTCACTGGGTCGAGGGAGATTGTTCACTGGGTCGAGGGAGATTGTTCACTGGGTCGAGGGAGATTGCTCACAGGGTCGAGGGAGATTGTTCACTGGGTCGAGGGAGATTGTTCACTGGAGCGAGGGAGATTGTTCACTGGGGCGAGGGAGATTGTTCACTGGGTCGAGGGAGATTGTTCACTGGGTCGAGGGAGAGTGTTCACTGGGTCGAGGGAGAGTGTTCACTGGGTCGAGGGAGAGTGTTCACTGGGTCGAGGGAGATTGTTCACTGGGTCGAGGGAGATTGTTCACTGGGGCGAGGGAGATTGTTCACTGGGTCGAGGGAGATTGTTCACTGGGGCAAGGGAAATTGTTCACTGGGCCGAGTGAGTGTGTTCTCTGGTTCACTGGAGCCGAACACCAGCGTAAATGACTGCTATTTTTGCCAGGTCCAAAAATAACATTATCGTAGCAGGGGAAAAGATCTTTTGCAAAACTTAAGAGTTGATTCTTGAGCGAAATGACACTGAAGATCGCAGACCAAGATGCAAGGGGCGTGAGACTTGTGGAACACTGTAACTTGCTAATTCCATCCATCGTGAACTCTCCGCTAAGTTCAGATTCCTACCCACGGAAAATATATATAATGTGAATGTTTACTGTTTGAGAATGTTATTTTTTTAGTGATGGAAAGTGTGCTTAATGTACGGGAGTGTTTGGCCCACATGAAGGCTTGCTGACTGTCTTCACATTAACAAATATCTTGGAAAACGTAGCGAGATGCTCATCTTGTCAGAGGTACTTACGCTTTATCTTGAAATGACATCTGAAGGGTGAGAAAGAACCAAAGATGCTACACATTCTTCTTACCTTCCATCACTACAACCCCCCCCCCCCTCACCCCCTTCTCAGCGACCCTCTCAATAAAACAAGGTAGTCCAAACACTACCAACAAGGAGGTGGTAGTGTTTGGGCTACACTTGAGGCAGAGCGACCCGGGCCACCAGGAAGTCGCGGGCCTCCACAACTCTGCATGAAGGCTGCGATGATTGCTTCCCTGAGAGTCCGGGATACACTAATTAGTGGGTATGTGGGGGGGGGGAGCAGAGGAAGAGATAGTGAAAACCGGAGGAGGGAGGGAAGAGGAAGGGGGAAGGGGAGGGAGAAGGAGAAGGAAGGGAAAGAGCCAACACATCAATAAAAGACTACAAAACGACTAAAAACAAAATATCTGAGAGAAAACTTAGGACATAACAGCGAATATCCTTAGCCTTGACCCGGCTAAGGCATCACGACATGCATCAGAGTCTATAAGATATAGATATATCAAACGACGCCACACCTTACATATAGAGGCGAGAACATGCGAGTCAGAATGAACACTCAGGTGTGAACAAGAATTATAGAGTATGTCCTAGAAATACAGTTGCCTAGCTCCTGGGGTGCCTATGCACTGTGAGGTGAACAAACGCATCGGGTGAAAGGAAACGAGCCCACCCGTCTCTGTCCACGGATCGCGGCAAGAAGAGGAACTGGCAAGGGAGGTCAACAAATGTATGAGTAAGACTCAGTACATAAAGAATTGGAGCGTTACTCACGTTGCGTACTCAATGGTGAGTCTGGAGCGGTTCTTCGTACAAGCGGCTCTGGTGCAGTGAGGCTCCTGCCACTGGGTACCGGGTGGGTATGCCTTGTTCGCCTTCGCTACCCAGCACATGTTAGGGTATTCTGTCGGGGTAGAGAGAGAGGGAAGCAGGTCATTAGCAACTCAGGCATTCGTCACTAGTACACTGTGAAGGACGAGACGCTTAAAGAGGGTCAATATATCATATCAATAATGGGTCTTTAAAGTGCGAGTGAGCGCTGATGCCTGCAGCTGTAGTGGAGCATTGATGATTTAAATTCTAATTTATCGTAAATTCCTGCATCTAGAGTGTAGCATTGATGCTTGAAGCTTGACTGAGGCATTGATGTCAAATTGATCATCAAAGAAGTTCTACAGATCTTTGGTAGGTGACTCTAGACTTGCCAGACGAGGACCCGAAACCTGAAGTTACGTGTGATACTGGATTATATTGATTAAGCCTCTTGTTATGCTACTAACTCCATCACGGTTTGACACATGGAGTCTCAAGAAAGAAAACAAAGAGAAAACTAACATCAACTAGCGAATATCATCATATCTGTGTTCATGTCTCTTCCCTTTTGTTAAGAAGCATATATCTATAAGAAAAAGATATGTCTAAGAGTGAAGGCTAGACACTGCGGTTAGTCTCACTCAACTTTGCAGGGGTGACTGATGGGAGGTAGAGGACTGCCATAGGCGAGTTTGGGTCGCCCCCTCCCTTTCCTGTGCGATCCCTAGGCCAGTATGAAGTCACACACACACACACACACACACACACACACACACACACACACACACACACACACACACACACACAACTGTTTTGTCTGCTTTCATTGTCATTTTCTGCAGTATGACGACGTACATAAGAGCGTGTCGCGTGCCTCAGGCCGACCTCACGGCGGCCTGAGGTCGGCCTCTAGTTAGTAAGGCGTCTTGACCTCGCTCTGAAATCTGGGACACCATGATGACGTGATTTCATTTCTGCAGACAAGAAATTGCTGCCTCGTGATGACAGTACAAGGCTGGTTATTAATTATTCTGCCTACTCATTCATTTCTTAATGCACACACACACACACACACACAACACACACACACACACACACACACACACACACACCACACACACACACACACACACCACCTACGTCGAAGGAATAAATGTATGAGGGTGGTAGCCAGCACCTCGGAGTATGACACCATATGAGCTCTCTCCCACACCCCAAGCAGAGGCAGGCAAGCACACACATGTCTCCCTGCCTTCATGTGTAGCTGGTCTCGCTCTGAAGGAGGCGATAAGTCTAGAAGTGACCACCAAGATCATGTAAGGCCATTGACCCCGAACGGTACACACTCGGCTCGTGGTGGAGAGGGCGCCGAGGAATGGTGTGGTGGTGATGGCTGTGTGGTGGGGACCATAGAGGCGGTAGTGAAGACGGNACGCAGAGGCTGCAGCTTAGAAATTTCTCTCGATATATAATTTATTTATCATCCGCTGTCCAGCAAGGCTCCCCTGTATTCCTACACTATCTACCAACCAGACGTCCTATCATCATTCCATTAAAACGACAGTCAAAGAATAATGCAGCACCCTCCCAGGTTGTCAGTCCAATTGGGGTAGCCAGAAGGCTAACTATCATTATGAACAGCCAGCCTAATGTAAGTAGCCAGCCATCCTCCAAGGTAGCCAGCCCACACCCACTCATTTTCCTAGGCAACCAACCTAGCACCCAGCTGCCCAGGTAGCCAGAAGGCAGCCACCCCCGTGCTCAGATCATCCTGCGCCTCCTTATCCTCTCCTGCAGTACCTGGAGAGCGACACCGAGCGAGGGCTGGAGGAAGAGTTCGCCAGTATTCAGCAGCTGAGTCCACACAACGAGGCCACCGCCGCCAACAGGGATTACAACAGGATGAAGAACCGCTTCAAGAACATCTTTCCTTGTAAGTTGCTTCTGACTTCATCTCTTCCGCAACCTCTCACCCAGACATTATAATATCAATGGGTCAGAATATGGCGTCTTGCGTTGGATCCTATATGTCACCTTGAAGAACGGTGGGATTAATTGCATGACAAAAATCGGTAACGTTCGTATATTTGTGTGTTTATGGGGTTCCTCTTGAGCGGGAGTTTTTACTGTTTATATATGCATGTGTTGCGACAGTTATCTTCCCTTTTTGTGTGTGTGTGTGTTGTGTGTGTGTGTGTGTTTTAATCCAATGGAGCCATGTGTATGTTATTAATCCAACATTTGCGTGCCACAGATGACAACGCAAGAGTAAAATTATCCGTACTTGAGAAGCCAGGATCAGATTACATCAACGCAATTTACATGAAGGTAAGTACAAACCGTTATTAGTAACACTTGTTAAACAAAGTCAACACCAGTAATAATAAGACAAAGTCAACCTGGAACAATGAGGTGACTCGATCCAGCGATCAATTTACTTTCAAACTTCTTTCAACCCCGCCCTCACCCCTGTTCCACGACATGGTATAGTATAACCTGGGACTCTACGGATCACGGGAGACATCTCCTGTCCACGAGGCTAACCATAGCCCGTGCTTCTTGCCCAGCTCCTGTGCAGGTAATTACGGGCTCACCATAGCCCGTGCTACTTGGAACTTGTTCCGAGTAGCTGAATCTATAACAACAACAACACACTCTACGGCCCCACAGCCCAGACAAACCATTGCCCGTGCTTCATGCCCCGCTCCTGTGCCAGGTAAGTCCACTACGGGCTCACCATAGCCCGTCTAAGCACTTGAAACGTTTTGTTCCCAGTAGCTGAATCTAAAACAACAACAACGATTCTACGGCTATTCATGCCCGTGCCACCTCTTGGGTGGCATAATCTTCATAATCATCATCTGGGATTCTACTTAATCCACCGGAAGTCTGAATGCTTCTACTGAAGCCAATCTAAATTTTACATATAACCCCAAGAATTCTCTTGTAGGTAATGTAGTTCATCAACAATACGCTTCAGATACACCAAGAAATCACTCTAACTTGATATATATTAATAAAACAAATCAATTGATTTCCATACCATTTAGAAACTCTTTTCTTAACTATAAGCACGAGTTTTGTATCATTAAGAGTGTACTCTTATCTCAGACTCCTCCTGTCTCAGGATATAGATCAGAAGCAGTTCTTCATAGCAGCTCAGGGCCCCCATGCCCAGCACCACGGCTGACTTCTGGAGGATGGTGTGGGAGCAGCGTGTTCGAGTCATCGTCATGCTCACTAACCTCGTGGAGAAGGGCAGGGTGAGTCACGCTGCTCACTCGTGTAGCAGGGTAGGGTGGATCAGTGTGAATCATGGTACTCACTCTAGAAGGGCAGGGGATATCAAGCTATTAGATTATCAGATTATCTCATCAATGGACGTATTTTAGCATGGTTTCTAATTGATGTAGAACTTTTATTGCGTCGTGAATAAAAAGGGGGGTGGGTGTAGCTTGTGAGGGGGGTCGAGACATATTGATCTTGGTGTGTAATTACCTAAGTGTAGTTACAGGATGAGAGCTACGCTCGTGGTGTCCCGTCTTCCCAGCACTCTTTGTCATATAACGCTTTGAAATTACTGACGGTCTTGGCCTCCACCACCTTCTCACTTAACTTGTTCCAACCGTCTACCACTCTATTTGCGTGTGTTACAGGATAAGTGCGCCCAGTACTGGCCGAGGGTGTCTGAACCTTTCATCACAGCCGGAAAGTTCACCATCCGCAACCATACCGAGGAGAGCAGAGTGAACCACGCAATTCGCTTCCTCGAGGTGTCTTTAGTAAGTGCTCGCTTCCTCGAGGTCTCGTAAGTCCGTGTCTGCGTCCTCGATGTCTGTACAGTAAGTGTTCGCTCCCAGGAGGTCTCTTAAGTCAGTGTCTGCTGTGAACATGACAGTACTGACTGTCATTTTACTATTGTGATTATAAATTCTGAATCAGGGTTCGTACTGCTGTGGAAATGTACTGTGAATCACGTTAAATGTGATTCCTTGAGATATATATACACTGTGTCACACAGTGTACCTGTGTATACCTGGCACTGAACATCTACAGATAACGAGTGTCAAATCACCGAACTGTAGTGAGAATGTACAGTGTATACATGAAATAATTTTCTCTATATCAGTCACTGTACAGCCGTGAACGTATTCTTTGTCAGTCACAGACACCACTGAAGAGTTTACATATTGTAAAAATCTCCCTGTCAGACAGGTTTCCCATCATAGATCATTCCAACCAACTGTATACATATATTCATGGATTTTATTTCAATGATACGATCATATAAACCGAATCTGAGTATACATGAGCCGATGACATTATTACCTGGTGACCACAGGGGACCAGAAGCGCCTGGTGAAACAGTACCACTTCACCGGTTGGCCAGACTTCGGAGCTCCAGAGAATGTCAACTACCTGTTGGACTTTATGGCTGAAGTTAGAAGGTCCATGCCCACCAATGGTGAGCACCTCCTGGTGCACTGTAGGTAAGCCAGCCCCTTCTCCCCTGCCACCTCTCCTGGTGCACTGTAGGTAAGCCAGCCCCTTCCCCCCTGCCACCTCCTGGTGCACTGTAGGTAAGCCCGCCCCTACACCCCTGCCACCTCCTGGTGCAGTAAACAGTAATCAAGATCTCTATTACTGACGTGTCATACTAACCTTTATCTCGTGTCTCCTGTAAAACAACAATATTTACTATTAATGTGTATTGTTTCCTTGTCAATTATACAATGTGAATCTGATTGCTGTTCCCGGCCACTCAGTGCTGGCGTGGGCCGGACGGGGACCTTCATAACACTGTGGAACTTGATGGACGGTGTTGACAGCAACAAGATCGGGACGTCATTAACATTAAACAGATGGTGCTCGACATGAGACAGTATCGTCCACATATGGTCCAGGCGTTGGTGAGTGTGTTTTTGTATGTGTTGGTGTGTTTGTGTGTGTATGTCTGCTGGCTGTGTTTGTGCTGGTGTGTTTTGTGGGTGTGATAGTGTTTGTGTTTTTTGTTTGTTGGGGCTAATGTAGCGAGTGTGTGTGTGTGTTGGTGTTGGATGTCTGCGTGCAAGGTAGTGTTGGTGAGGGCACTACTAGTATATAAATCCTTGGGACTCCCTTTATCTCCCTCTAGCTTAAACTAGTTTTGTAGTTAGTGTTATCATGTCATAGGTAACCATGAGTTGAGTGAGTACCGTGTTAGCGTAGTGAGTAACCATTTGGATTGATTACAACGAGCATTTCCATTCACCTGGTCCACTATCAATTGGTTTCAACAGAATATTCTCAGTTTTGTGACCTAACTTTGCTGTAAGTTTATTCCAACACATATTACCGCAATCATTCATGAATTCTAAGAGGATTTGTACCTATTGTTGTACCACACAGGTCTTGTACTTGTTCTTGTAACCACACAGGACCTATATATGCTGTTTGTACTCCACAGGACCAGTACTTGTACCTCTTCAAGTGTATCGCCACCTACATAGAGACGCCACACAAGTGGACCAAGGAATATACAGGTACACTAGTGATGTGTAAACATGTGTGTATAGATATATATATATATATATATATGTGTGTGTGTGTGTGGTGTGTGTGTGGTGTGTGTGTGTGTGTGTGTGTGTGTGTGTGTGTGTGTGTGTGTGTGTGTGTGTAGTTTTTTAATTCTGGTTTGGTATACAAGATATATTATGAAATGTACCTTTTAAAAAGAAAATACAAACTAATAATAAATATATTGTCATGATGAGTAACAGAAAGATGAAGATTAAGGAACCCTAGAAGCTTTGGTTTTGATCTTAGTGCTGAAGACTCACACTGGCCTGACGCCTTCCCTTGATAATTACCTTCCCTAGACCTTGGTCTTTGGCCTTAAGAGCCCAGACTTTGGTCTTAAGACTTTAGCCTTGGACTTAGGATAATTAAGCCGTAGAGATAAGGCGTGAGTCACACCAGAGATTTCAACCCCCTTGAGTTAAGGTCTGAAGAAGATATCCATCAATGGTATTTTTTACTTTCAGTCATAACACACCATTTTGAACTCCTCGTGAAACATATTACACAGAAAGTTTTATATTTAATATTATCCCGCCGTCTGCCACAAAATTGTACAATCGACATTGCTTACATTTTGTCTTAATAATAGTTTTATATTCTATTACACTTCCTTTCTCCAGGATTTGAGATAAAGATATTTATCTCTGTATTTATCCATCTTAAAATTATTATCCTTCGTAGACCTGTGTATGGCTAAACACTGTCTGTACCGTACCCCCTAATTGAGGTATACGATGTATGAAAACAACGTCGTGTATGATGTAACTACAGCATTAATTATATATACTTTCTACGGCAGGCGACGACCCCATCTACGACAACACTTGCTACCAGAACGACGACCCCATCTACGACAACATGGAGTAGCACTCTCGCTACTGCAATGGTCGACCGAATACGTTATCGCAAATTACCATCAGTATAAATGTTATATTCAAATTGTTGACATTCCTGGTAGCGAGGAATGCAGAGCAGTGTATTGTGTGTGTTAACACTGTGGTGGGTGGGTGTAGCACTGTGGTGGGTGGGTGGAACAGTGTGGTGGGTGGTGTAGCACTGTGGTGGGTGGGTGTGGTGTGTTACACCCACCCACTGTGGTGGGTGGGTGTAACACTATGGTGGGTGGATGAAACACTGTGGTGTGTGGGTGTAACAGTGTGGTGTGTGGGTGTAACACTGTGATGTTGTAACACTGTGGTGGGTTGATGAAACACTGTGTGTGGGTGTAACACTGTAGTGGGTGGCTGTAATACTGTGGTGGGTGGCTGTGGTGTGTTACACCCACCCACTGTGGTGGGTGGCTGTAACACTGTGGTGGGTGGATGAAACACTGTGGTGGGTGGGTGTAGCACTGTGGTGGATGGGTGTAACACTGTGGTGGCTGGCTGTAACACTGTGGTAGGTGGCTGTGGTGTGTTACACCCACCCACTGCGGTGAGTGGGTGTAACACTGTGGTGGGTGGATGAGTAGTGGGTGTTTGGTAGACAATCAGAACACAAGTGTGAGACTTCAGATGAGACTTCAGTGTTCACCAAAAGACCAGACTACTGACATTGACATTCCTGGCCTCCAACACCTGTGTTCACTCACAGGACCTGTCACGAACATTTTAACCATTCAATTTGTTCATTACTTATCTTAATTCACAATGTTAATTTTTTGTACATAACTACTTTTAAAATTAGTTATAATTTTTTAAATTCTTTTAATGGGCATTTTAATTATTTTTATATTTATCAGTGAAATTGGTAGATGGAAGAGAGCAATTATAGACAATTATATGTTAGTGTTAGAAAGGTTTTGTAGCATATGACATGATACTCAACTCAAGGCTGTGGGGAATTTGGCGTCACAGAAGATATCATGTGACCCAAATGTGTGTGTTGAGCACTGTGTTAATAAACGTAAACTCTCGTTTTATGGGTAAAACGTTATCATCCAGAACATACTCTCTCTTTTGTAAAGAATGTTATCATGTAAGAACATACTTTCTCTTATATACAGAATAATTTCTCTATCATAGGACATATAATAATCATTAATGTTAAATACGGTATAATATAGATATGGTACAGTGTATGACACTATGGTACAGCATATATCACTCACTTAACTTGGTATATTATACATTTATTTACATTGTACAGCACACATCACTTTGGGTACAACCATGAACGTAATGTTTGGAACTGACTTTCGTTTGTGATATCAAATATCCTTGTGTGTGTTTTAATTGTCGTTAAGGTAATCATTTCAAGTTAATACCATGAGTGTTTAGGCCTAGGTACTCTAGCTTAAGGGAACAAACTTATACCTTGGATCATAGAGAACAATCATGAAATGGAATTAATTTAAATATAACAGTAATATATTTTATTTGGCCTCGGTATGTATATACAATTGAAGAAGTGGTTTATATTTTTTCCTGAAGCATTCTTTTGGCTGGAAAAATTATATTGTCTTTACGTGGGTGAAGATTTTAGTTTTCCTTGAGTAACTGGAAAAGTTTTCTTCCTGCTGAAGAAGATAGATTTCTTTGTGTGAGTACAGAAGATAGGTTGACCAAACCCCACACTAGAAAGTGAAGGGACGACGACGTTTCGGTCCGTCCTGGACCATTCTCAAGTCGATTGTGGAGAACGTCCTGAGAATGGTCCAGGACGGACCGAACGTCGTCTTCCCTTCATTTCCTATTGGGTGGTTTGTCAACAAATTTCAGCCACGTTATTGTGACTCCTCGTCTGCAGAAGATAGCATTCATTTTTGTTGCTGAACAATTTAGCTGCCTTTGTGTGGTTTTGAGAAGGTGGATGTTAATGTGGTGATGGAGAAGCTTAACCAGCGTGACTAGCATTGTTCCTGGGGTTGGTGTGGGTGACGTTGTGGCCGACGTCTGGTGGCTGGAGAAGGTCTTTACAGAAGCAGTACTTCCTAAGAGTAGAGTTGTTGATACAGTGGCTCTGGTCGCCGTACCTGTTGGTCCTCAGCGCCTCGCCCACCAGCGTGAACTTCTTGTACTGCTTCCTCACCATCGCCTCCAGCATCGCCCCGCCTGTGGTGAGAGGGCGCTTGTTACACGCTATTCTTGTGCCTTGTCGACCACTTCTCAGTACACTGGTCCCTATAGTGTTACCTTCATGTCTACCCTGACCCGAGCTACCAGTACACTGGTCGCCCCAGCTTCTCGGAGTGATATAAAATATCTATACCTTTATTTACAAATGACAGTGGTGTCTAGGTTTACCTAACCTAACCTAACACTAGTCTAATCTAGGAAGTGTTTTAGTCTTGCTCAGTATTGAGTTGGTCTGTCCAAATAAAACATACGCCCTGTAACGATGGTCTTCTCCAGCATAAAATACCTACATTTTCCGGAAGAAACATTTCTTCGAGTCAAAGAACGTCAAACGCTCTTTGTAATTAGCTGACTTACGTTCTGTACTATATGTAATCATTGATGACATTGCTGTAACGCGTAGAGTCAATGGTAGTAGTTTATACTGTACTCATTGATAGTTATGAAAAGCCATAGCGAAGCAAGTCTTCACTCGTGAAGCAAGTACTCACCTGGCCAAGTCTGAAACTCCAGTATATAAGTGGTCACGTTGTGCGCCTCTGACTGTGGTTGTGTAAACTTCTTAGGAACCACCTGACGGGCATTCAGGACCTGAAACACAAAACATTCCTTGTCTCCATTACTAGTATTCAATTACTGGTTGAATACCAGTAACTGGTATCCAATTACTTTGATACCATTAATGGTATCCAAGTTCTGACGTAAACTTTTGGTATCCAAGCTGTGGCCTCGAGACTTTCATGTACAACTTGGGTATATATAACCTATATTTCACACATTTAACGTCAATCCCTCAGCCTAAAATCTTTAGCAAATAACCTTCTCTCTTGACTGAGGTATCTATCGTATGTTGATAATTGGTTAGGGATGGAAACAAATAATAAATAAATTGCTAACCGGAATATACGCGGATATTTACATTTAATTCACTTGGGCAATCGGAGCTTTGAACCACAGACCATAAAAGCGGTAACCCGTAGCTCTAACCATTTCACCACTGTTGTAGTAGTTAGTAGTAGGCATCCATCAGTAAGTGATCGTGTTATCCTAAAGTCTCAGTTGGACATCATTGGCATGTCTCTGACCTCCTGTAATAAGAGAGGATCTCAGAGACATGCCACTGGTGTCCAACTGAGACTTTAGGCTACTTCTAGCTCCCCTCATAGCAATTACTGCACAAAACTGGGGGAGGCTAGCCCAGAGCATCTGACCTCCAGACAGACATTCTATTATATAGATATAGATACATAGATATTAGTACTTACTAAACGCACACGTAGTTAACAACTAACCTTGTCCAGCATCAGGAATGCACATTTTGGAAACCTCTTGAGGCGCAGATTAATTTCAAAAATAGCCGCGTGAGTTGCAGCCGTGACGGTGGGGTCCTCTATACTTACCGGGTCGGACTTTTCACACGCACACACGTTATCCGGAATGTTTACATCGGCACAAGTCCGTGATTCCGGGACTTCTTCGAACAAGCTTTGGCCTCTTCCAGGCTTCTTGGACCTGTAGAGATAATATTGGGTTCTTCAACTATGCCTGCAATGCCCAGCTGGTTTGGTACACAAGGATATTAATATTATTATTACATCCAGTAGCTGCTTACTCTATCAAAAGACGTTTGTAAACATGTAGAATATGACTGCTTTCCTGTGTAATATAGACATTGGCCTACGTATTACAGGGCATGTTTGCGATACTGACACACCAAGAGACAAAGCTATGTCTTTTATTAACACACCTTAAAAGAAGCACTACTGGTGATGTCATATACACACACAAACACTCTTCAACTGAAGCATATGACACGAACTGGTGTAGCTGATAAGGGCCAAACCTCAAGCTAAATACTAAAATATTTACCGTTTTGTGTTGGTGCGAAGTCCCCCGAGGCCAGACTGTGAAGTGTCTCGTGGATGTCCAGGTTGGAGATCAGTCTCCTGGTGTTATGACCAGGTTCTCCCAGCCACAGGGTAGACCTTCTTGAACCCGGAGGGAGGAAGACAGCGAACAAGAAGGGTAATCTCTTCTCTATCTGGCCCATGTATGTGTTACGGAAGGGACCATAGCGATGGCCATGGTCGCTGACGAGGAAGACGACGGTGTGGTTGAGATAGCCTTGTCCTGGAACTGAGTCATCAACCTCAGTAAGTGATCGTCGACGACCCCTTGGCATCGAGAGTGAGTCATGAGTCACAGTTGAACTCCAGTAAAATCCAAAATAAGGCACGTCCCTGGAACTCCTCGGCTACGGCAACGAGTAGTTGTGGATTAAAGATATTCTCATCATTGTCCCTCACACAAAGTATCGATTAGCGCTTGGAGGACTTAACACCGTGTGATTCTTTCGTCCCGGCTACTATGAATGCATTCCGGAGAGACAAGTCAACAGGCTGATCTACAAATCCATTGTGAGCAGAGTCAAAAATACCCCCTGGAACTACGTCTTCTCCGAAAGCAGTTAAATATCCTTCATCGTCAAAAGCTTTCCATAC
The DNA here is from genome assembly GCA_020271785.1 of Procambarus virginalis. Lineage (NCBI taxonomy): Eukaryota > Metazoa > Arthropoda > Malacostraca > Decapoda > Cambaridae > Procambarus > Procambarus virginalis. The sequence continues at coordinate 7,704,839 of WNGS01162157.1, forward strand.
AGTCGAACAGTTGTCCAAAAAGGAAGTGTTTTGTAAGCACTCATGGTTTACTTACGGTCATTTTTCGGTGTGTCCAACACTGATGCGTAGATGTGTCGTTATTGTATTTTCGCCGATTTTGTTGTAGCCACGAAAGTCGAGGGCTCCGAGCTGCTCCGTGACGTGGGTAGTGGTAGGTGTTTGGCATTGGCGGATGGCGTTGTAGCGAGACACGGCGTCCGTGCCCAGCACCAACACACTCAGCTTCTCGGTGATCACTTCGGCCTCCAAACTTCTCCGTGAATGTGAATGCAAGTAAAACAGCAAGTTCCGTTCAGGGAACGTGTGTGTGTGTGTGGTGTTGTGTGTGTGTTTTGTGGTGTGTGTGTGTGGGTGTGTGTGTGTGTGTGTGGTGTGTGTTGTGGGTGTGGGTTGTGTGTGTGTGTGTGTACTCATCTAGTTGTACTCACCTGGTTGTGCTTGCGGGGGTTGAGCTTCGGCTCTTTGGTCCCGCCTCTCAACCGTCAATCTACTGGTGTACAGATTCCTTAGCATCTCGAGCTCTACATATCTACATTTGAAACTGTGTATTGGAGTCTGCGTCCACTACATCACTGTGTGTGGTGTGTGTGTGTGTGTGTGTGTGTGTTGGTGTGTGTGTGTGTTGTGTGTGGTGGGTGTGTGGTGTTTTTCTCTCCTATTTGTTTCTGCAGGATCGAGCATTGACTCTTGGATCCCCCTGGTCAAAAAACGGGTCAGTTGATCCCTGTTGATCGGAAACTGATACCTTGTCAGAAACACTGTGAGTGGAGGACGTGGTAGTACCGTCCTCCAAGGGTAGAGGAAACGTCTACCCTGACCAGAGTAGACGAGAACGGGGGGGGGGGAAGTATAATGACTTCCTTGAACATTTCTCTCTTCCTCCTGCCCGTCCTGGGCTGCACGAAGGTGTGGACAGTCTGGTAGAAAATAGCGTTGTTACCGTCAGTGTTGTTGACACAAGTCACCAGTCCTTGTGGTCAACTCGACAATACATTCTCATCTAAACAAACTACGATAATATGTATCTCCAGGAAGTTAGCACTGAGGAGTGCAATAGAGCGAATGTTATGAAGATATGAATGAAGGAAAATGAGAGAGATTAGGAAAGAATAAACCTGTTGACGAATAAAAAGTGACAAGGGGCGTTGAATAACTTTTCATTTCGGAGTTCAAAATGTAAAAGTGAACAATTCAATGATGAGAGTTGCCACCTCCCACAGTACTGAGAGCTGTCACCTCCCACAGTAATGAGAGGTGGGCACCTCCCACAGTAATGAGAGTTGCCACCTTCCACAGTAATGAGAGTTGTCACCGTCCACAGTAATGAGTGTTGTCACCTCCCACAGGGGCGGACCAGGTGAGACTGGGGCTGCTGCTGTGTGTGTGGACGGGAACCTTCCTTTTCTTCTTCGACAACTCCACCGACATCCGCAGGCCCTGTGGCTTCAGGTGCTCCGGTAGGTTACGGAGGCGGTCATGTTCACATCATTTCAGAATGTCTGTTCTAGTCACAGGATGGAGAGAGCCATCAAATGTTCACCATTCCACTCTTCAGGAAAATGTACATAATCATTCTGTTCTGTGGAACGAAGGTTCGCCAACAAGGTGTATATGTTCTTTAATTAGCTTAGCAGTTTACATTTACAAAAATTAAGTAGATAGGAGGGTAGAAATATGCTAAGTTAATCTATAATTTTGAGATATTTCTTATTATCTCAATAAACGTACTTGAACTAGAACTTGATTAGGTAGAATGAGAGGTGACATGCAGGAAATGTCACCTCTCATTTTATAAGAGGAAAGTGAAGAATATAGATAGCTTAAATATATTAATCCATTAATCCAATGACTTAGGTAGGATTTACTCTTGATTTATAAAGTAAATACAATTTAAAGTTTCGACAAAAAAGTAAATAATTTAATGGAACTCATATCTAGAGGCCTAAGTAACAACTCAACTAATATTATATATATTGTTCATGCCCTTACCAGGTCCTTGTTAAGAACCCTATATAATATAATTGCAGCCATTATCCTGAAATAATATCACTTACTGTAACCATTTGGTCGGAAGTATCAATAGTTAGTGATTACCACTAAAAAAGTTCACATTTATCCTCCTTTTAATTTAATAGAAAACTGGAGAAAATAAAGCTGGAAACCATTCTTGAACATTTCTCTTAGAGTTCCTGAGACTGATGGATGAATATTATACTATATTCCAGACCTTTTAAACTGCTTACCAATACTTTAATTTCTGTAGCTCACGTGTATGTTGCCACTAAGTTGTGTGTGTGTTGTCACCAATGTCTGCCAACAGAGGGCAACGAGACCCATCTCTGATCAACACTGCCGGCTGCGTCATCCCTGATTTTCCTTGGCAAGAGGTCATCAGTTATGAGCACACGCCATTAAGGTATGTTACTGTGTGGCGTGTGTGGCGTGTGTGGCGTGTGTGTGTGTGTGTGTGTGTGTATGTGTGTGTGTGTGTGTGTGTGTGTGTGTGTGTGTGTGTGTGTGTGTGTGTGTGTGTGTGTGTGTGTGTGTGTGTGTGTGTGTGTATGTGTGTGTGTGTGTGTGTGTGTGTGTTTGCGTGCGTATACAAATTTCTAGGTACATGTTTCAAACAGTACAACAGTCAAGATATAGTTCCCTTTCTGCCAACGTCTGCATCAGTCCTCCACAGACACAATATGCTTTTTGTAATCTTCCTGACCTCACATCAACATGCTCCACAGAGCTACGAGTGCTCCAAGCAGCCCCGGCTCACAGAGGAGCAAGGTCATCACCTTATCTTCTACAAGGACCGGATCACTGACTACAAACTGACCTACGACGCTGTAAACTGCACCTACCAGGCTATCGGGCAGGATTATGGGAAACCTTCGTAAGTAAACAATTATTAAAAACAAAAGCTCGAATTGTTTAGAAGAAAACATAACGCATATATACATTCACAAATACTACATCCATGATGTATTGATACACATATACACACCACATGCTGTTGTAAACATATTAATGCATGTTAACACATATTACTTTGCTTGTCTTTACCTATTTATTGCCTTGTCTCTACTTCCTCATCACAATCGACTTGAGAATGGTCCAGGACGGACCGAAACGTCGTCGTCCCTTCTCCTTCTAGTGTGTGGTCTGGTCAACATTCTTCAGCCACGTTATTGTGACTCCTCGTCTGCATATAATGCATATATGAGAACAAACCTATTTTAAAATACACAATTTTAAAATTGTGTATTTTAAAAATTGGTGAATGCATCTTCGGAAGAAGCGTCCACTGCTTTAACACTGGGGATTTCTTAATGATCAGTGGTACTTTTTTTTTAACCAGGGGTTTGTTGTGTTGAGTTACGTAAGACATTATGTGCCTCGTGAACCCGGGTTCAGTGAGACTGTGAACCTCTTGAACTCTGGTTCAGTCCTAACATGTCCAACCACTTGGGCTGGACGGTAGAGCGACGGTCTCGCTTCATGCAGATCGGCGTTCAATCCCCGACCGTCCAAGTGGTTGGACACCATTCCTTCCCTCCCCCTCCGTGCCATCCCACATTCTGACCCCTTCCAAGTGCTATATAGTCGTAATGGCTTGGCACTTTCCCCTGATAATTCGTTCGTTGTGTCCTAACATTAAGCTTTTCTTGCGCTAAGCATAAATTGATCAGAAACACTGATTGTTCCAGTTGTCACGTCCACGAAAACTCATCAATTATCATGGCTACACCAATTATATATCGGTCAATTAGAATTGTTTTCATTTGCTGCAGACTAATAGTTCATAAATGCAGGCTGAGCGTGCACCAATGTACACCGAGAGTTGACAATTGCAGACTGCAAGAGATGGTTGCTATAGTGGAGGAACAGACACCAATAGTTGATGAAGGAAT
>WNGS01162157.1:7730543-7740860 GCA_020271785.1 Procambarus virginalis
AAGCGGGACCAAACAAGGCCTGATACGCATCAGTACGGGAAGGAATCGAACGAGTGCGGCCGGGCGTGAACGGCGTTGAGAACCCCCAGAGAGAGAGGGGTCAAAAGGCGCAGTAGTCACAACGAGAGACTTAGCCGCACCAGGGGACGAAGTGGTCACCACCGGGGGCTGGAGGCTCGACCCAACCACAGAGGAGGGAGGGGAGCTGGGGGAAGAAGTCAGGATGGTCAAAGGAGGAGCAAGGTCGGGGCCAACGCAGCAGGAGCTACAGAGCCTGGTCTTCCAATACAGGCCGACTCGGGGGCTTGGTCGCCCACCCCACGAGTCTGAGAGGGTACAACAGAAAACAATCAATGACATATATACGGGAAAAAGGAATTCATCCACGAATGTGCCCCCATACCCACCATGGAGCCACAATTAGAGGCAGGACACCAAACAGGAAGCTATCGCCGATCATGCCGGGGCCCCCCTAGGGGTGCGTCGTGAGTATACGCCCCACAAACGCCACCTTAAGAACCGTCAGTCCGTCGAGGTCGGGTTCAGCGACGAAAGGGGGATTGACAATAAAAGTTCCCCTCGCTCCGACGTTGGGTACTACAGTTCTACGGGTGCAAGAGTATGCCTCCTCAAGCACCCGGGCGTCAAAATAGAAGAAGTCCAAAGAAAGATCCAAAACAAGCAAAAGGTCGGCAGTAAACGACAAGCAGATAGGAGAAGAGGGGGAGAAAAACGAAACAGAAGGAAAAGGAAAAAGGTGCTCGGCAAATTGGAGAGGACGGCAGCAGGAGCACAAGGCTAGAAAAGAAACAGATGACTGTCCTAAGGAGCATCACACTCCGGCAGCCGCCCACTAAGCCCCCTTCACGGCAGCAACGAGCCGAGCGGGGAGGGGGGAGTCAGTACGAAATAATTTACGAATGTACTCTTTAGAAAGACCGCAGCGAATACGAGCACCATAAGGATGTGTTAATCAGTTGCCTCATTATTCCTTTGTCATTTGCTACAGCATCACCTATAATTCTTGTGCCATTAGTTCAGTCCAATTGGTATTTCCAAGAGGAACTCACGCGGTGATCCGAATATCTGTTTTCCTGTTGCGTGTGTTGGTAACGTCAGACAACACCACAAATCATCCATAAAATTATATTGCAATACGTATAATAATTGTTGATGACTCGTAATACTGGACAATACGTCGCCTCAGTAGTGTGGTCGGCTGGATAGCAACAATACCAGCTGACTGTGATGAGTAATATCTTGACTTCTAAATAGTTGCAACAGAAGGGGTTCACCGAGACATTGTCACGTGATCATAACCAACTTAGATTACTCCAATAGACGACCATATTGTCTTTTCATTATATTTTACCATTATATTATATTTTATAATTGATTAACCTAACCAAGTTTTTGGCTCATTATGCGAAACTCCTATCTCTAAGATAGGATATATAAAATTAAAATGAAATAACTTACTAAAGACATTAGCCTACCATCAAGCAGCATTCTCAGCAGATTGACTTATCACGGTGTTGAATGATTATAAATATTTTAGCAAAATTTCCATCGACAAAAAATTCGCAGCAAATCTAGAGGCAGAATGACAGACTGTGATGGTTGAACAACTGTGTTGCCCCGAGTCTTGGTGAGGCAGATATAATCAGGCGTCATTCGTGTATTATCAGCCGGAGTTGTCGACCTACTGAGAACTTGTTCTGATAACACTAATGCTTATTGAATACAATAATAATGTTCTATTTTTCTTATCAGCTCAGCCAAGTACAAGATTCAATTTCATTTTAATTCTTTACGGTTTTAAAAACTTATATTATCCATCATTTAGCTATTAATAAAATCTAATCTTGAGCTTTGTTTCAGTTTTACAATAACAAATATATGGTAGTTCTTTCACCATAAAAACGACCCGTTCTTTATGGTGAAAGATGTCAATGATTGAGCCTGGTAAGTTGAGTCTTATCATTAGCACAGCTGACTACCGAGGTACTGTGCATACCCAGGCAGAACTGTGCGAAAGAAGAAGCACTGTGTGTTGTACTGTGAGCATGAGGCAGTACTGTGACAAAAGATAATACAGTGCATATAGAGGCAGTTGGGATCGAACCTCCGTTTGGGAACACACCCAACATATGTGTAATGCTCTTGGTATCTGTGTTCCAGTTTCATCGAGAAAGTTTCATATATAATTGTCAGAGACAAAGTCTAGCAGCTTTACCCGTTGTGACACACCTATTGTGACTGAGGTCTTAATCTTATAAGAAAATGACACCACTCTATGACCTTTGAGAAAACCAATAATATGCAAAGAACTTTAAAAATCACTCTCCTACATTTCTTTCTGTATACACACACATGTACACATACTCTGTTAGCTTATATGGAATATGTCAATGTTCAACACATCATATGGTAAGGTTTTACTGCCCTCATCAGGTTACACTATAATCGTTCTTTCAATATCTCACTATTTACACTATATACAATGTCTTCCTCATAATTATCTCAGCGAACATATCAATCCTACAATATGTCCCTTTACCACTGACGAGCACAGTGTAACTTCTTATAGCACCTCATAAGTGAGCATCCTAAGAAATCAAAATTGTATCACGCCAAATGGTCCACCAATCGTCTTGTCACTTGTAACACAGCTCTAAAATATCGAAAATAACCTTCATAACGATATCTAACGAAGAAATCTTCAAGGACCATGATATCTTCCAGCCTGGCGAACACGCGACTCGTGCACAGGTTGTGACCTGGTAAAGCTGGTCAGGACTACACTGCTCCGAGGACTGTGATCCGAAACTAATTCCGTTCTCATTGACCTGGGTTCACGTCGCCTCTGTCTTGGGGAAACCGGCGGCTCTGACTGGTGGGCTCGCTAACTGTCGTGCAGTCCGGAGCCAAAACAGCACTAAATACCGTCGGCCTCGTTTCCGTCACTGTAAAAGTGGCAGCACTGTGGGTACAAAGATCATAACTGGTTGGAGTACACTGTTGGTAATGTTGTAAGGACCGGAAACTTCAGTAAAGACAGTGAAGTACTTAAAACTGAGATTATAAACCAAACTTTACTGTTATTCCACAAGAAATAAGCGTAGTTCACATGCTAAATGGTTTGAGTTCCAATAGTGTCCGTGACACTGTTTACGACACTGTGGCTTTGACAGTGTCGGGATAACTACCCCGGTGATGTGGGACTGACCTGCCGCAGGAGCTGGGCGTCGCTGGGCCTCCCCGTCACCGCCAGGTACAGCAGCAACAACAGTAAGCTACAAAAAAAGTTTCATATTGGGGATATTTCCCAGGGTGGAGGTGGACGAGGACCCGCGCACCAGAGGGTCGAGAGGTTGACTACTAGACGCTTGTGCCCTCTCTCTATCATTACTTGTTCACTGATAATGAGGCAGAAGTTGCGTCTCTTATCTGATAGCAGATATGGCTTTATCATAAAACTATTTCACTTGAACGGTATCTGGGTAAAATATCATGTTAAGGTTTTGGTGTACGTGATTCTTGATGACCAAAGAAATGTTTGACAATTTTCTCAACGCACGTAAATGTTTCTGCAAGATGCTTATATTTTTAGCAGTTTGTGTTTGCTGGGAATGAGCTCCAATCTTGGCTCAATCTTTATCTGGCTGTATCTTGGAACAGCTCCCGACCCTTTTGTGACTTACGAAACCTCATGTGAGGGTGTAAGTGAAGTTAGCTTCCACTCCCTTTTCCTCCTACTGTTAGAAGGATTGACCACCACTACCTCCTCCCCTCAGCGTGGCTACAGAGGTAAAATAATAGGACCTTCCTTTGTAAACCATCAATTGTTTATATTTTTATCCCAGGACAGTGGATACCAGATTTGGTGTCATAAGAAGAGCAAAACCTGACACGTACTATTGTCCCTCAGGTGACCTCACTTAATACCACATAAAAGCAGCTTCCTTGCCATTTTACTTTTTTTGCTGAGAAAAAAAAGAGTCCTCCTTTGGACCGAAATATCCAGTCTATAGTTCTCGATGGTTGATACTTCGTCTGCAAGAGCTTGGAAGGAGTCCTAAAACTTTCTCCAGAAGCCCATCTCCACTGATAGTTTGGGTGTTATATTTAGTAAATTAACCTGCAGTTATTAATTAATTTGACAATTGTTTAACTTTCTCCGACAAGGTTTATTTGGCTTTGGTGGGATTTACTTTTAAGTGTCTTTTGGCTAATGTTATCTTTAAATACATTTTTCCTTATCAGAATTATAATCAAAGGCTGCGTGATTATCAGGGATTTCTTTATTTATCCTCTAATTTGTAACGCTTAAATTTTACAATTGAAAACTTTGTTGGTGCATAAACCATCAATTAACTTCAGTTTGTTCTCTAAGGTTGTAGTGATCATTAGCACCTGCAGGTAAATTTTTGCTCTCATTGACCACTTAGTAATTCTGCTCTTGCTACCCACAAAGGACCTAGTTTGAAATTTAGTTTCTTTGAACTGTGAAGGCATCTCGTGGGCATAGGTATAAGAAATAAAATAATCAGACATATAAATGAGAACATTATGACATTTAAGCTGGAAAAATTAACTTTTCTTTAATTGAATGAAAAACTTTATTTTTTTACTTTAGTACTTTATTGAATGAAAAATAGTCCATAAAATGGACTAATTATTCATTATTATGTACATAATTAGTATAAACACTTTTCTACTCCACATCAAGCACAAGGATATGATCTGACCATTGGGGGCGTGGCTGCCTAGGGTACTACAGGCTGTCAACTATCTCCTACACACATAAACTTTGGTAATTATGTAGATGAGATCGGCAACCATAACACAGGTTTTGATCTTGAATGGTTCTCCCGTAACCGAGAGGTGACCTGGTTGTAGATATGTTGGTGATTATACTCAAGATTAAGTTCCAAGATAACTTGTCATTGATTATTACAGGACGCTCCAGTGTCTCATTAATTGTTCAGTAACTTGTAGTGTTTTTGGTCTTGTGGCTTAGCAGCTTCCCAAAGATTTACAGTTAGTGATTACTAACTATATTGAGGGCAAAACAAGAATTTAAATTAAACTTTGCCCACGAACACGTGTGTGTGTGTGTGTGTGTGTATGTGTGTGTGTGTGTGTGGTGTGTGTGTGTGTGTGTGTGTGTGTGTGTGTGTGTGTGTGTGTGTGTGTGTGTGTGTGTGTGTGTGTGTGTTCATCTAGTTGTATTCACCTAATTGTGTTTGCGGGGGTGGAGCTCAGCTCTTTCGACCCGCCTCTCAATTGTCAATCAATCAACTGTTACTAACTATTTTTTTCACACACACACACACACACACACACACACACACACACACACACACACACACACACACACACACACAGGAAGCAGCCCCTGACAGTTGTCTAACTCCCAGGTAATATTTACTGGTAGGTAACAGGGGCATCAGGGTAAAAGAAAGTTTTTTTGCTATTATTGCTATTTTTTGCTATATTAAAACAGGCTATTTTGTTTCTGCCATCAGCCGGGATCAAACCCGGACCCTACGATTATGAGCCCAGAGCGCTGTCCACTCAGCTATCATCCCCCCCCCTACTCAGCTACTGTAGGATGTAGCATAAACATAAACAAGAAATATATACATCAGAATATATTATAAACTACCCATCCTATACAATGTTTAGCACGATAGCAACTACTGGTCGTACGTACCAAAAATAGTCTGTTGTATTTCAAAATGTTATAATTTTGTACTATTGTAATACTACAAAAGGCACGTCAAAAAGAGCTTCAGTATCTTTATGCAACATAACCCAACTTATTCTAGGCCTAAATAAGCAATCTTAGGCCAAATATTCCCAAACTCAAGTCTTATTTAGTACACATGAGTACTATACTAGGCCTAGGAAATTTAGATTGGGTTGTTTCCTTCTTCATCATCATGTCTATAAAATTATCATTGCAAAACGTGAACTTTTGTTGGTGCAACAGTCCACTTTTGTACGTTCAACCAATAGTGGTTCCAAGTATTCTCACTTTTGGATGAGAGGTTGAGATGGAAACGAACACAAATACACATTCATGAACAGTAATGTGGATGCCCAATTACGTCACTATCCCCCTCGGTAATTCTCGTGTAAGTAAGTAATTACAAAAAGAAGACACCAAACCGGGAATACACGTGTAAGTAAATGTCAAATATCACCACAGCATTAACATCTCTAATGGAGTACAAATTATCACTTAAACCAGTAGTTAGCAGCCTCTTTGGACTCCCGACCCTATTTCCTAAAACTCAAAAAACCCTCGACTCCCTGTCACCGTTTTATAAATGACAATAATGGCCTAATCAGGATTCTCACCACTTAATCCTTAATCAAGATTCTCGACGATTCACATATACCAGAACTCAGAATTTAGATTCCGGGAGCCACCGGTTGGGAACCACATTTAAACTACAGTAATATCATTAATATCTTCACATTGAAGAAAGAGTTACAGTTCACTAAGTAATCTCAATGCACAATAAATTAAGCAAGTAACTAAAAATCCCTAAGGAGAATATTATCTCCTGATAATCATACTGAAAGTTACTTGCATATATAAGCCTAATCGCAAGGAATGCACATATATACAGCCAAACAATGAGCACCTTGTTCTATGCAGCAATTCCCAATCAACAAAGGTAAATAAAAATACAATAATAAAGGTAATTTCAGAAAGCCAATTGACTCTCACGATTGGTTCTCTTGGCCTCCATCGTTAGAGCAGGGATGTGGTATAAGCCTTTTATAGAGCGATCATCAATTTATTCGTCATTCCTGATCTAATCAATACAGTCATCAATCCAGGGTACTGGCGATGAATCAGTGACAATAAACGCTTCTCTTGCTAGGGAACTGCTGTTTATTTCAGTATCAGTCGTTGTAGAAGTAGAAGGCTACGTCAGGCTTGCTAGTCCAGGCTCATGTAGATCGGGTCGTCTTCGTCGGAGATTTCGTTCACATATGTATGGTCCGAGTCTGAGGAAGAAAGTTGATAACAATGGGACATTTCTTATTTAGAAGAAAATGCTGCAAGAAGTATATAAGTGAGCATTTCTTGAAAATGAAGAGCCAGCATAGAGTTCATTTATCATCAATGCAAAAGTTAGGTGGAGAAAACCCAAAGCATGTTATAAGACCGGCACCAGAGGTGAAAGGCATGAGTTACGAAACGAGACTGTATGATAGATGGAAGATAAGCAAGGGGGGCACAAATGTAAACTTAGCTAGTAGTTGTGTATATATATACATACATACACAGCCATATACACGTCACCAGTTACTGACGAGAGAGCAATAATGTAAACAATTAATAAAAGCCACATACACGAGTGAGTGGTAACAGTGTTCAGCGCGAGGCCGCCTGGAGACTGGACACTTGGAGCCTTGTGTGGCGACACTTCCTCCCTCAGCGCCCGCGGGACGGCGCTCCCAGAGTACTGCAATGATACACACCACCACATACAATATTGTATAACATCATTCATGTTACAGTACGCATTTCTAGAACAATAACAAGATCCACCACAGTTCGAGAGGTGCCCAGACACCAGTACAACACTTGTTAACATAGTTTATAACGAAACAGTTACCTGAGGTTGTGTATAACGAGCCTCGCTCACAACCTCAGTGTGACGCTACTTGGTTGTAGCTCACACTCACTTCAACTTTGTTGTGTCGCCACAAATTTCATCTCATTCATCTTCTTAAAAGGCAAAATATTACATATATTTTCATAATGAGTTCAGTGAGGTGTCTGTCAGAAACATGATGAATTATGTCTAACAATTAATATTCATATTAATACATTTCCTGTATTAATTTAGCAAGAAGGGAAGCAAAGGTCAGATTTCCTTCATTGTGATTGGTGGACTTGCTGTGCAATATGGCTGAAGATTCTGTACGCTATCTCTTAACTCAAAGACTCATATGCATCACGTGACACATAAGAGAACACTGGATATCTCTGACTAATGTTAATTAATGTTTAACATGTGGGTAAAGAAGAAGCTCCCTGGCGGAGGTGTGGTTGTCGCCTACGGTCAACAGATGGCTCTGTTGGTCAAGTGGATGGGCGAGGCAGTATGGATTATAAGTGGCTGGGCTGACACGGAGCCTAGATGGATAAATTGGATGATAAGGTGGCTAGTTGGATGAGCTAAACAGTAGGGAACACATGTGAATGGCTTCAGTTGGAGGAAGACAAATTCTATCTGGTAGCAATACGGATCAACAATGACTCTTCACGTAGGAAAGTTGTAAAAACCTATTTTACCAACTATTTTTGCCATTCAGAATTAGTTTTACAAATGCAACAGATAATACTTCACCAGATAATACTGTTAAAAATGCTGCATAACGCTTCTCAAATGGTAAACTATTTCACTTAACGTGTGAACTAATCACACCTGGGTCAACATGCACAGAAAACTTACCAGGGCATGTTTGTGCGACGGGTCATGGGTCATGACGTCTTTCTTGACCTGGTCACCCGGGTGAACTATGGTGACTGGAGGAGGTCCTGCAGGAGGTGGACGCCTGCAGAGTACACCTTCGTCAGACTGTGGAGAGTCTAGTTCCCACGCTGACACCAACGCTTATAGCTCAGTATACAACCTGGAGACTATGCTGGTATATCACCACTAACAAGTAATACATGCACAACAAAACATAATTAAATATAATATAAGAATCGTATAAAAATATATAAATACACAAAAACATCCACGGAGCAACACATCCAAGTAGACAATAACTTATACACTAAATATAACGAAAGCCTTCGGGATTTTGTATTCGAGTTCATTATATATATTTATGAATAGCGTTCCATAGCTAACTTAACCATTTACTTCAAAGATGTCGATACGCTACTGACTATCGTCATGGAACATAAGTTGCCCATCAACACAAAAATCACGCAATTCTCACAGTGAATTACAGACAGAAGCATCATTACGTGTGTTTGGCCGCCTGGAATGTATCCATTATCTTGTGCCTGAAGAAGACAGCAGCGACGAGGAGCGCCAGCAGCAGGAGGCCGCCACCACGCCGCCCACCACGGCTCCAACGTTCACGCCATCGTCAGCAGTAGCCACACGGACCATTGCAGCAGGTCCCCAGCCTGCCGCCGTCCTTGCCTGGGGGACGAAGGTGGCACTGTAGTGTCTGTTTCTTGGCACATATTTACGTACAAACAACTGTATTTCACGCAGACAAATGAAGCAAATACGTTTCTCCAGGGTACAGTTGTTATTGTTAAAATCAAGGTTAATGCTATTCAAGTAACTTTTTATAGACGTGAGAAATGCTGCAATTTTTGACATTGAGCTCCGTTCATAATTAATAATATGAATCTAATTTTTTTTTAGAAAATGAATGTTAAATACGAAATTCTGGATACTTCCGACGGGCCATAACTGTGATGTGATAGAGTGCGATAGGAGTCACAAGCATGAAGTGAACAGTTATAGATGCAATCGTAAGGTTATTGAGAAATAAAACAAAACAATAGGAAAGAACAGAACCTAGGGACACAGTATCATAGCCGTACCTTTACAGTAACATTGAACTGTGACTTTGGCCGGCGGTCGGAGACTGTGTAGGTAGTGAGGTTGGCGGTGAGGTTGGAGAGGCCATTGTCCCAGACCACCTGGTAGCCTGTCAGTACACCGTTGAGCTCCTTAGGTGGAGCCCAAGACACCGTCACGGTCTTACTGCTCACCGACGCTATGGTCAGGGCTGCTGGCGGCCCGGGCGCTATCGTGGTAAAGAACATTCTGTGTCAACTTTATTAAAATCCACACTGTAAGTTTATTCGTTTTCCTTCAACTATCCATTAACCAAAATTGCTCCGTTACTATATAATTTAGTTTTTAATAAAATTTATTCACATGAAATTTCATCTAAAACTTGGCACAAAGTTAAAACAAGTATTTTATTTATTATAATAGTTGGAATTTCCTAATTATAGCAATAGTAATAGACCTATGCTGGTGTCAAGTCTTCTCTGTACGTGTGATCATAAACAGCTGTACAAACTGTTAGTGTCTCAGCTCACACTAACCTTCCCGTGAAGCTCATTTCCTGTCAATGTTCTCTAAGTATAAATGTACGCATGTTTTTCAACATCATTTGTTCTTCAGTTTACAGCAATGTTCTCGTGTTCTATACACACGCTACTTCTAATCTGTCTTGTCATTTCCTTTACATATTAGTGGTAATCATACTCGTGTTGTCTTCTATCCTACAGTTTAGTTATGTCCA
>WNGS01162157.1:7748272-7762418 GCA_020271785.1 Procambarus virginalis
AAATTATATATCGAGAGAATTTCTAAGCTGCAGCCTCTGCGTGTATATTCCCGAGGCTCCAGTCATGCCAATCACAACATTTAACGGGTCAATTTGTACTTTAACTCACCCATAACTATTATTATCACCAAGTAAACAAATCCCAATGAGAATTGTCTCCCATCACAACCTTCAATAGCACCCCAAGATATCATTCATCTCCCCCGGCTGCTCTTTCTTCACTAGAAAGATCGCATGTTTCTGTCTTCGGTCACGAGACAAATATCCACATGTGAAAAAATACACAGACAACTTACTCGTATGTATTTGCGGAGGTCGCTCTTCTTGATGTCACCGTCGGAAGCCCTGACCACCGCGGGCATCATGGGGCCATGCGGTATGGCTGACCTCACTGCTGGGGCAGACGTCGGTGGCTCCAGCATTTATAATGCTCATAAATGCTCAATATCAGTGGTGTTTATGTGGTGTGTGTGTGTAGTGTTGTGTGTGTGTTGTGTGTGTGGTGTGTGTGTGTGTGTGTGTGTGTGTGTATTGATGTAAAAAAAATCGAATAAACACTCCTACCAGATGAGGGAAACTCACACGTAATGCGTGCAGATAATGCTATACTGAAGTGAAGGCTATTTATTATTATACTGGATTTTTTTGCACCTTAAAAAGACAGAAAATACAGCCAGGCAGTGGACAGGTAATCTTTTAATGGACTCCAGGAGGAAAGATTTTACTGAGAGAGATGAACCCAAGAGAAGAGAGACAGCAAGGGGCCATAACAGGAGACAGTAGAGGGGACCATGAACAACAGGGAACTATGACATTTGGGATAAAAAGTCTGGTTATTTGGACAAAATAACTTTACACTAAAATTACCTCTTTGGGTATAAAAGTTATCATTAATAAACTAAACATTATTTTGTATACAAAATCCTTCACTACCACAGCCAGATAACAAGAAACCTTCACTAAGTTACATTTGGAACAAAATACTAAAACAGGTTCGGTTACGTAAGGTTTAATGAAATTATAATATTGATTAATTGTTGAATTAATTCTTGTTCCCTCTGCTAGATTCTGAACTATGTTGAAATATTTATACAAACAAATTCTAGCTAGTTTTATATTTATAATACATAATTTAGATTTGATGTATCAGAGCTAAGATAAGAGAAAGTGGTAGAATTTCAGCAATTGTGACGAGATAACATCATCATTGCAGGCGATGAGTCACAATAACGTGGCTGAAGTATGTTGACCAGACCACACACTAGAAGTTGAAGGGACGACGACGTTTCGGTCCGTCCTGGACCATTCTCAAGTCGCATAACATCAACATTACCTGTGCTTGGAGCTGTCATCCTTGCCCTTCAGTCTCTTCCTGTAGACGACGGCAGCGACTGTGGCAGACACCAGCAGAAGGCCTCCCACGACGCCCCCCGCCACGGCTCCAGTACTCACGCCCTTCAGCGTCGTCACTGTTATTGATCTAGAAGTCCCCCAGCCTGCCCCAGTCCTCGCCTGGAGGAGGAAGAGACAGAGCTTGGTCATGACCACGACCTCGCTTGACATCTTTTGTAGACACCAGGGAAATATATTTGTAACTCATACAGGTAACTGAAAATGAATTATAGTAACTATTCAATGGCCATTTCTGAATTTATTGTTACTTATACCAACTGAGTGACAGCTGTATGGTAATAACGTACCTTCAGAGAAACATTGTACTGCGACTTTCGATGGAGGTTTGAGATAGTGTAGGTGGTGGTGTTGGCGGTGAGGTTGGTGAGGCCGCCGTCCCAGGCCAGCTGGTAGTCTGTCACGACACCGTTCAGCTCCACGGGTCCAGCCCAGGTTAACGTCACGGTTTTAGTGCTGGATGAGGTTTGGTTCATCTCTGCTGGCTTCCCGGGGGCTGTCATGATGACAATCAGTAAACATTTTGATGAAAATATGTAATTATCAATAAATAGATAAATAAATAAATAAATAAAAACCTAATTAATGGCTTATTTCTTAATTTTCCCCAATGTTTACTACTGTACAATAGTTCAGGAACCTCATCTGTTTAATAACAGCTATATAATGAGAGAATTAGTAGAAAAAATACTCAAGTGTTCAGGGAGAATGTATAAAATTAAAAAAAAGGTCTTCCTTGAATACCCTTTATTCACTTCTCCAAGGCTATGGGTCCGCACCTATGAATATAGGTCGTCCCTACCTCTTTGAATATAGGGGAACCACCAGAGCTGGTACACCTATACTCAAAGAACTCATATTTTTTTACACACAACCATATGGTTAAGCATTGTAGTATTTATTTTATAAAAATTAAAATTCTGTTTATCAACTCTTCGCTGAGATTCATACAGTTAATTATTAGTACATGATGGTTAGATATTATGTTTTAAGTAGATTATGTATTGATGAGAACACTGAAGTGATGATATGGTTACAATGATGAAGGGAAAGTGGTGAAGTGTAGGGTAGTAAGACTCTACCAGTAAACTAAGACTCACCATCCTCCAGGGTAGTAGTAAGACTCTACCAGTAAACTAAGACTCACCATCCTCCAGGTGTAGTAGTAAGACTCTACCAGTAAACTAAGACTCACCAGCCACCAGGGTAGTAGTAAGACTCTACCAGTAAACTAAGACTCACCAGCCTCCAGGGTAGTAGTAAGACTCTACCAGTAAACTAAGACTCACCAGCCTCCAGGGTAGTAGTAAGACTCTACCAGTAAACTAAGACTCACCATCCTCCAGGGTAGTAGAGGAGCAACAGTTCCACGCACCAACAATGTCATTAACGACCACTCCCGCTACACACACAGTGTAGGTCGTCCACGGTGTTAAGTCACTCAGATCTGCATATGTTGTTTGAAGTTCTATAGAGCCTTGGTGGGTTTCGTCGGACCAGAGGACGTCCCCGGTATAGTTTACCTTGTACCTGTTTACTGGACAGTGTGTGTCGACTGGAGACCAGGTGACAGTGACTTTATGAGGGGAGATGACCTCCCTGCAGGTCACTGACGGTGATGGCGGGGCTGTGGAACCATGGACATATTACTGCATTGATGTATCATTTAATACTCTGAGTGTGTGTGTGTAACTTTAATAACCAAGAGAGTAATGTTTATCTTCACTCAATGCTCTTGACAATGTTTCGGAATAATGTTTTTTCCCGTTTTTCAGAATGTGTTTATATAATATTTTTATTATTGTGATTGTTTTTGCCATTCTCATTAATTTAGTATTGTAATAGATTCCAACACTCTGAATTAACAATGTACACTAATGTTGTATTATGACTGTAAATAT
The DNA here is from genome assembly GCA_020271785.1 of Procambarus virginalis. NCBI lineage: Eukaryota > Metazoa > Arthropoda > Malacostraca > Decapoda > Cambaridae > Procambarus > Procambarus virginalis. The sequence continues at coordinate 7,751,584 of WNGS01162157.1, forward strand.
AAATTTTTTAATATTTAAAAAAAAATAGCGTGTGACAAAATTACTTGTGTGATCCAATTCAGAGAATCACAGTATTTAACGTTTTTTTTATTCGAGAATGATACGCCATACAGGTTAAGAAAATACTCCTCAGTTGCTAACAATATGTACGGCATTTCGGCATTGTACACTTACGAGATGCATCCGTTGTGTTGATAATATTAATCTGTTCACCGTAGCCCTTGATAGTGGCGGCCGTCACAGTGACGGTGTAGTTGACACAAGACTTAAGTCTCGTGATGTTGTACTGTGTTACGCTGCTGTCCACAGTAACCTCCGTAACATTACCAGTGTCCGGTGGGCTCCAGGCGACACTGTAGTTGGTGATGATCCCTCTGGGCTTCTCTGGCGGGCTCCACACCACCAACAAGGACTCTCCGGTATGGATTTCTATCGTAGTGTTCGAAGGTGACCCCGGCGCTAGGATATAAAAAAGAAATCATACATAAATTAGCAAAGAAACAAACGTGTAACCTATAATGATGTTTAAATAAAAAGGTTAAACGGACCCACAAAAACATCTCCTCCGTAAGGTATAAAATTATGTAAACAATAAGTGTATGTGTAGTACGTTCCTCGAATGAAGGAATACCCAGCTAATATTCATTGAATATCCTCAGTTAAAATCCATTTAATCATCCCACCTTTATGTCATCCACATTAATCGATATTTTAACTTGTGGATCTATGTCTAGTCAGGTGTAGTTTGGCATATAATCCCAAACCAAACTCTTATGTCATCTATCCCCCAGGATACAGCCTCGCTCCTGTGCCAGGTAAGTCCACTACGGGCTCACCATAGCCCGTGCTATTTGGAACTTGCAACTTTTTTTCCGAGTAGCTGAATCTAAAAACAACAACACCATGTCATCTGTCTGTATTTCCTTTTGAGTAAACCAAATTTATTCAAAATGATATTTGTTCCAACTTTCAGATTTCTGACAACATCAGAACAATTATAAGTGACAGAACATTATACAGCATCAGAACATTTATGCATTGATTATTTGGTTTGTGATCCCTACTAATCATGATTCCTAGATCATCGCAGCCTTCAGATTTCGTAATTTCAACATTTTCCAGGTGATATTTCCTCATTTTATTATCATAATGTAAGATCAAAGCCCTACGTTTTTTAACAATAAACTACATGAACCCAATCATTTTGTGCTAGAATCCACATTAAAATACGGTGAACCACAATGGCAGAATAATGAGGACGGTAATAGACAAACTGTAAAACTTTTGTTGAAACTCTAAGGAGAGTTCGCATCGGATTTGACTACCTAGCCCCTAGGACTTGCCATTGATGGAAATTGAGACGTATGAGAAGCCGCATGACTTTTCATATTAAACGGGTTGGTTCATTGTTTTTTTTATAGTGAATACGTCGAGTCTTTACGGCCGTGGAATGAAATTTCTTGTTGTGGGGGGAACCACTAATCATCAATCAACGGGGATTGGTTTCATTAAAGTGGATTTTAAGCCGTCAGTGTTGGAAGTCTGTTTAGCGGATGACAGATTCCTCAAATATATGGGAGCCTGTTCAAAGGTGGGAGTCAATTTAGGATTTATTTGTAGTCCTAGTTATAAGTCCATAAAGTATTTGCGAGTTAAGTTAGGTGTTTCAGTCCTCTGGAATTTCTAGTAAACTAAAACCAACTGGCTGGCCAACACACTCAATTTCCTGAGGAGCCCACTCAATGTACCTTCTCCCAGAACAGAACTCTTGGCCTATGATATCTTAAAGAAACGTAACACTATTGTCCTGATAAGAACTATAATATAATATGTTTGTTTTAAGTAAGATCTTTTACATTTTTAGTAATGACAATTATCTTTTTAATTTCGCTGGTGATGTTTAGCCATACTGGCTTAGACCCTATGATAATTAATTACGTACATATGAAACAGATCAGAGTTATACAGAAGAATGGAACACTCACTGTCTTGGTCGGTTGTAGCGTTAGTGCAGGACGGCGGGGAATATTTATATATAAGGTTCTGCTTAGTTGCTGCAACCACACAGACGGTGTAGTTGGTCCAAGCTTCCAGGTCACTAATGGTGAGGTTTGTTTGACTGTTGGTCATCTGGTTCAGCAGTTCCTGGGTGCTGGCAAGGTACCAGGTGACGTTGTACCCGGTCACCGGACACAGTGGTCCTGGATCATCCGGCTGTGTCCAGTTGAGACTCAGCTTGTCAGACTCGTCTGATACCATGTATGCCCCAAGTGACTTGGGCGGGTCAGGAGCTGGGGACGGACAAAGGTAATGCTACTTCATGTAATGAAATCAATTCATTCGTTAAATTCATTCTTTGTTTTTTTAAAAGCAGAACGTTATGATATCTGCGATCCCTCTTAACGCAATCACCAGTCATTGTGGGGAAAATACATCAGTAATCTACAAGTATGTGACTTTGACACCAGATCTTAGGGCATCAGACTGTTTCCACAAGAATTTACAGTGAATCGGTGAGCAGAAGTGTCAACACAGGACATATCAAGTGGATATTAGGGTCACAGGTGCCGCGAGTGTGTGTGTATTATTTCCATAGGGAGTCACCTAAAGGGACTAAGAACGTCTAGAAGGGTTGTACTTTTGTATCACACACACACACACACACACACACACACACACACACACACACACACACACACACACACACACACACACACACACACACACACACGCACAAGCGCGCAAACGAGGATATAGAGGTTCCCAGGCTGTCGCTGGTAGGGACAAAAAAAGAACGTACTGAGCTGTGAATATACATTTCCCTAGAGTTTTTACCAAGGAAATTCAGTGAGGTATTTAGTAGTGTGAGAGTTGGTTTCAAGATCGACCACATCTTATTTCAGCTCACGAGTGACTGGTGATATATCCAGCGTTTCCCTCCCAAGGGGGTTGCCAGCCTATGAATTCTGCTTTAAAAGTGATGCCAGATAATATTAATGGTGAAAACATGATTTACATAAACACTTTTACTTGAAAACAACGTGATCGTCAGTTGCATATATATATATATATATATATATATATATATATATATATATATATATATATATATATATATATATATATATATATATATATATATATATGCGTAAGTATCCACTAGAAAAAATTAAACGAAAATTCCGAACGATTTCATGTTTCAACACTATCAAGGAAACAAAGACATGACATAAGAGTTTGGGATTATATACCCAACTACTCCTGACCAAAGATCCATAAGTTAAAATATCGGTAATGGAACTGACATGATTAAATTTATATTAAACGGGGGTATTCAAAGGATATTAACTGTTGTTTACATAAAGAATTATCAGTCACAAATCTTACAATTATAAAATTACCTAATTTATATAATCCTGGAATTACATTAATATTATCTAATTCACTACTTTTTATAAATGAAGATTCAGTAATATTTCTTTCAGTAACTGATTTACAATCCACTGTTTTCCATTAATTAGCCCAGAAAATGGAATGATTACAATCTCCTAAATGAACAAATAATACATTAGACAAATAATGCAAATAGTTCAATGCATTATTTCAGGTTCCAGAGGATGAGAGGAAATATCAGCCTTTTTGGAGAAATGCCCAACAGACCATTCGAACATTATCTAACTCGGTGCAGAGATACAAACCAAATATTTAAACCGAGATTTAACAGCGCAAAAGAATTAACAAAGCAAAAACACATAGGACACAATCTTATCGAAGCTAACATTCGCGCCATAAATACTCAGTAACCGCCTAAGTAAGATAGAAACGAGTAACACCTAGTGAGTCAGCCAAAGGCTTAGGGATCATGCAAGAATATCCCCGCAAAAAGAAAAAAGGGAAAAGAAACCTGTTTACCACGAACCTAGAGAAAGATTATCGGAAGGCCACGAGACAAGTCCCAGAACTGAGAGATTTGAATAACAAGAAATCACTAAAGGAACTAACTACACGTCACTAGAAGAGGGAAGAAACAGAGGATATATGATCACGATATCCAAAATACTGATGGGATTTGAAGGACAGACGAGTAAATAATATTTGACATAGGAAGGATACTAACAAGGTGGTTTAAGGAAAGAACTAAATTCGCAGATGAGCCACAACGATATAAGAAAGAATATCTTCCTAGTCTGATCTAAAGAAATGGAATGAACTATGTGTTAAAGAGCTGATATAGACTATATACACAGATTCAAACGTTGTTTTAGCAGAACGCAATGGTTCGGAAATCTGTCTACAAATCATTTGAAGGTTGAGGGGCGGTACCCAGTAGGGGTCACACTGCTGAATGTAAAGAGAGGATAGGACATCTATGTGAGCACTCATTCACACACACAAAATGAGTTCAAAAATTATGAGAAGAATCAAGACGGATGAAGATAGACAGAGACTACAGCATGACCTGGATAAACTGGAGGAATGGTCTAGAAAATGGCTGCTAAAGTTCAACTCAGGAAAGTGTAAGGTAATGAAATTAGGCGAAGGGAGCAGGAGGCTGAACACAAGGTATCATCTGGAAGGTGAAAGAGGGGAAATCCTGCAAGAGTCAAATAGAGCGAAAGACTCTGGGGGTTGATATCACACCGAACTGTCCCCAGAGGCCCTCATCAAAAAGATATCATCAACGGCATATGCTAGACTGGCCAACGTAAGAAATGCCTTTAAAAGCTTGTGTAAGGAATCGTTCAGGACCCATATATCACTTATGTCAGACCAATCCTGAAATATGCAGCTCCAGCCTGAGGTCCATACCTAGTTAAACACAAGACCAAGTTAGAGAAGATTAAGCGGAATGCCACCAGGCTGGTCCCGGAACTGTGAGGTCTAGCTACGAGGAAAGGCTAAAGGAGCTGAACCTCACGTCCCTGGAAAACAGAAGAGTAAGGGGAGAGAGCAGATAACCACCTACAAAAATTCCAGGGGAATTGACAGGGCGGACAAAGACAAAATCTTCAGCACGGGTGGGACACGAACAAGGGACACAGGAGGAAACTTAGTACCCAGATAAGCCACAGAGACGTTTAGAAAGAATATTTTCAGTGTCAGTAGTTAATAAATGGAATGCATTAGGCAGTGATGTGGTGGAGGCTGACTCCAAACACAGTTCAATGTAGATATGATAATGCCCAGTAGGCTCAGGAATCTGTACACCAGTGATTAACAGTTGAGCGGCGAGACCAAAGAGACGTAGCTCAACCCACGCAAGCATCATTAGGTGAGTACAATTAGGTGAGTACAAAGCCATACACACAAAACACCTCACAAAAGTTAATACAATAATCACACTCACCAATACTGTCTGTATCACCACTATCTGATGTCTCTTCACCAAGGCCTTTGCTTGTAGCAGCCGTGACGGTGACGGTTTGTAGCTGGTACAGGGAGCCAGACCGGTGATGGTGTAGCTGGTGGTGGTGGTGGTGCCACTCTTGTGGGTGTCTTTCACAGTCCACTCGACAGTATAATAAAGGATTTCACATTTTAAGTTAAGTGGACGATCCCACGCGACTCTCAGTGATGATTCAGATAATGGGACCAGCGGGCTCATGACCACTGGACCAGGGGCTGTTGGTAATGGGAACATCATTAATTGAATTATACAATAATTATTACATATTGCTACAACCAAAAATACTTTTAACATTGACAAATGCATTAACATACATTAACATTTATCATACATACATACAAAAATACATTAACATTTAACATATACAATTGAACCATTTACATAAAGGAAAAACAGCAGGAATTAAATATATATTTTTTTGTAATTGACGGAATACTCCCAACAAAATATTTATGTTACGTGTAACATCAGTGTTACATTAGATAATAGCTGTTTGTGGTAGCATCAGCTGAAGCACCGATGCCCTGGTAATACCAGCTGAGGACATTACGTTTGCAATGTCTGGCTCGTAAGGCAACATGTGCCAGAGAGGAGTACAGGTAACCCACCTCACCCAAGGGTCGGTAGCACAGCAACCTAGAGGTATATAACATACCTCCCAGCTGCTCGATCAGGGGTCATAATGACAGATATATGACACTGACAAATGCAACACTGACACAAATGCATCACTTAAACAAATGCAATACGAAGGTCTGACAAATTGCAGGTGTATATATTATTATTTAAAGAAATGGAAATTAGAACATGGGCAATGTTATGAGGAATTTTATCTCAAAGGTTCGAATAATGAATTAGTGAAAGCAGAAAAAGGGTTTTTATAGTGGAGAGCGGAGCTAATCAGTAATTAGCTGCTATGCCTAGTGGAAGATGCTGCTGTTAGCGCTGTGCAGTTTGTTGAAAAAAAAAAATCTGTGTGGCAACACTTTCCACTAAGAAAATAATAGTCACAGTTGAATTAATATTGTTTCATAATTTCTTAAATGTATATTTAGAATTGAAAAACAAATTATCACCCTAGATTTAGACTAAATATAACTCAACCGCCTTCCATCCAGTCTTCCAACTGTCAACCAAAAAAGAAAAGTTAAACCGCAAATTAACAATCTGATTGTGTTAGCAGTGTTGATATCCATGCTTCCTAACGAGCCTAAGACCTAGGCGAACAGTGGGCAAATATAAACTAAATCTTAATGCCTAAAATCATTTAAATCTATTTTGAAATAATCAGTCAGATATTATTAACTATAATTACTAATTTTAAAATCGGAAAATCTAAACTCACTTCAACAACAAAAAACAAAAAAAAAAAAAAAAAAAAAAAAAAAAAAAAAAAAAAAAAAAAAAAAAAAAAAAAAAAAAAAAAAGAACAAAAAAAAAAAAAAAAACGGAGGAGGAGGAAAAGAGAGATTAATTGCAGATTTCAAATTAGTAATATAGTTAAAATTCTGACTGATTATTTCAAAAATAGATTGGAACTGATTTTAGGGCAAATTACACGATTTAGGGTTATATTTGCCCAATGTTCGCCTAGGTCTTAGGCCGTAAGTATCAAAGCATGGATACTCAACACTGCTAACACCAATCAGATTGTTACTTTTGGTTTTAAATTTTTCTTTTTTTGTTGACCGTTGGGAAGGACTGGATGGAAAGGAAAGGCGGTTGAGTTTATATTTATCCTAAATCTAGTGATCATTTGTTTTTCAATTCTAAATATTTAAGAAATTTAAACAAATAAAAATGACATTTTCCCTTAGTGGAAAGTGTTGCCACACAGATTTTTTTTTCAACAAAACTGCAAGGCGCTAACAGCAGCACTTCTTCCACTGCATAGCAACTAATTAACAAATCACAGTCTCAATTAGCTCCGCTTTCCACTATAAAAAACCCTTTTTCTGCTTTCACTATTCATTATTCGAATCTAACCTTTGAGATAAAATTCTCATAACTTGCCCATGTTCCTAATTTCGCATTTCTTTAAATAATAATATATACACCTGCAATTTGTCAGACACGTATTCAATTTGTTTAAGTGCTGGCATTTGTGTCATGTTGCATTTGTCAGTGTCCATCAATCAATAAAATCAATATATGACCCTGACGAGCAGCTGGGAGGATTTAATACCTCCGTTTCTGGCTAAGGAACCTTGACGTGAAAGGAGATGGGTTACCTAGTTCACTAAACAAAACAAAAATACTCCTGGCACATGTTGCCTTACGAGCCAGACATTGCAAACGTCTGTCCTCACTGTTATACAGGCAATACCTGTGCTAGCTATGCTACCACAAACAGCTGTACTGATTAACACTGATGTTACACGTAACATAAATATTTTGTTGGGAGTATTCCTCAATTACAAAAAATATATATTTAATTCCTGCTGTTTTTCCTTTATTAATGGTTCAATTGTATATGTTAAATGTTAATGTATTTTTGTATGTATGTATGATAAATGTTAATGTATGTTAATGCATTTGTCAATGTTAAAAGTATTTTTGGTTGTAGCAATATGTAATAATTATTGTATCATTCATTACTGATGTTCCGCATTACCAACAGCCCCTGGTCCAGTGGTCATGAGCCCGCTGGTCCCATTATCTGAATCATCACTGAGAGTCGCGTGGGATCGTCCACTTAACTTAAAATGTGAAATCCTTTATTATACTGTCCCCGAGTGGCTGTGAAAGAACACCCCCAAGAGTGGCACAACCCCCACCCCCAGCTACAACCCAACCGAAGTCTGAAAAAAAAAAAAAGTCCCACATTAATAACAAAGCTACAAACCGTCCACAGTCAAAACGAGCTGCTACAAGCAAAGGCCTTGGTGAAGAGACATCAGATAGTGGTGATACAGACAGTATTGGTGAGTGTGATATTGTTTAACTTTTTGAGTGTTTTTGGGTTGTATGGCTTTGTACTCACCTATGTACTCACCTAATTGTGGCTGCAGTGGGTTGAGCTACTTCTCTTTGGTCTCGCCTCTCAACCATTAATCAACTGATGTACATTCCTGAGCCTACTGGGCATCATATTTACATTTGAAACTACTGTGTTGGAGTCCCGCCTCCACCACATCACTGCCTAATGCATTCCTTTATTAACTATGACACGAAAATCATTTCTAAATATCTACAAACATAACTCTGTGGCTTATCTTGGTACTAAGTTTCCAACTGTGTGCCCTTGTTTGTGTCCCACCCTTGCTGAAGATTTTGTCTTTGTCCAAACAAAAAAAAAACCGCAACAAAAAAAAAACTATCACAAAAGTAAAAATCCCCTGAGAATTTTGGTCGGTGGTTATCATGTCTCACCTTACTCCTTCGGTTTTCAGGACTGATTTTCAGCTCCTTTAGAGCCTTTCCTCGTATCTCAATCCTCTCAGTTTCGGGTCGAGCCTGGTGGCATTCCGCTTAATCTTCTCTAACTTGGTCTCGTGTTTAACTAGGTATTGACCCCAGGCTGGAGCTGCACACTCCACGATTGGCCTTACATAATTATATAGGGTCCAAAAATCTGAAAAACGATTCTTACACAAGTTTCTAAGTCATTTCTATGTTGGCCAGTCTAGCATATGCCTTTGATGAATCTTTCTTATGAGGGCCTCTGGGGACAGGGTCGTTGTGATATCAACCCCCAGATCGTCCTCTCTATTTGACGCTTGCAGGATTTCCCCTCCTAGATTATAACCTTGTGTTCAGCCTCCTGCTCCTTGCCTAATTTCATTACTTACACTTTACTGAGTTGAACTTTAGAAGCAATTTGCTGGACCATGCCATCAGTTTATCCAGAGTCATACCTGGAGTCTTTGTCTATCTTCATCTGTATTGTTTCTTCTCATAATTTTTGAACTCATTTTGTGTGTGTGAATGAGTGCTCACATATATTCCTATCCCTCTCTGCTACATTCAGCATTGTGAACCCCTACTGACCACCCCTCAACCTTCAAATGATTTGTAGACAGATTTCCGAACCATTGCATTCTGCTAAAACAACGTTTGAATCTGTGTAGGAGTCTATATCATGCTCTTTAACATAGTTCTTCCATTTTCTTTAGATCAGAATAGAAGAATATTCTTTCTTATATCGTTGTGGCTCATCTGCGAATTTAGTTCTTACCTTAAACCAAACTTGTTAGTATCCTTCCTATGTCAAATATTATTAACTCGTCTGTCCTTCAAATCCCATCAGTATTTTGGATATGTGATCATATATCCTCTGTTTCTCCCTCTTCTAGTGACGTGTAGTTAGTTTCCGTTAGTGATTTCTTGTTATTCAAATCTCTCAGTTCTGGGGACTAGTCTCGTGGACTACCGATAATCTTTCTCTAGGTTCGTGGTAAACAGGTTTTCTTTTCCCTTTTTTTTTTCTTTTTGCGGGATATCTTGCACGATCCATAAGCCTTGGCTGACTCACATGTGTTCCTACTCGTTCTACCTTACTTAGCTGTTACTGATATTTATGGCGCGAATGTTAGCTTCGATAGAATTGTGTCCCTATGTGTTTTTGGCTTTGTTTAATTCTTTTGCGCTTTTAAATCTCGGTTTTAATTATTTGGTTTTTATTTCTGCAACCGAGTTAGATAAGTGTTCTATGGTCCTTTGGGCATTTCTCCAAAAAGGCTGATATTTCCTCTCATCCTCTGGACATGAAATATGCATTGAACTATTTGCATTATTTGTCTAATGTAATTATTTGTTATTTGAGATTTGTTAATCATTCCATTTTCTGGGTAATTAAGGGAAAACAGTGAATTAAATCATTACTGAAAGAAATATTACTGAATCTTCATTTCTAAAAAGAGTGAATTAATAAATATAATTAATTCCGGGATTATATAAATTAGGTATTTTAATACTTGTAAGATTTGTGGACTGATATTCTTTATGTAAAGAACATTATATCCTTTGAATACCCCCCCCGTTTATATAAATTTAATCATGTCTTCCATTACCGAATTTAACTAGGGATCTTTTGGTCAGGATAGTTGGGATAAATCCCAACTCTTATGTCCTGGTCTTTGTTTCCTTGATAGTGTTTTGTGAGTTTTTCATACTACAAAACAAGCACATACTCCCTTTGGAGGTGGACTACAAGTTTAAAAGCTTAACTACTGCAGTTAACATATAGCCATAGAAAAAGGAAAGCGGGAGCAAACCGCCAGGCTTCCTTCCACCAGCAGGGGTGAAAACGTCAAAAATAGGCCGCTGGTTCCTCGTAGTTAAACATGACGTTAAAAACCAATAAAGGGTAAACCGACGGGTTTCTCACAATCAATTGTATATTTGTGGTGTGGCGCGATGAATTGGAATTCGAATTTCCAAGAGCGCAGCCGTCATAACAGAGATTTAAAACAACAATATCACTATA
>WNGS01162157.1:7767306-7824637 GCA_020271785.1 Procambarus virginalis
TTAGTGCTGTTAACACCCTATTGGCTGGTGCCGACATACCAACTCACTCCTTTTATGATAAATTGCTGAGCAACAACGCCTGCAATCTCATCAAACTCAACATTTATTTTAAGTGCAATCTACCTGTCTCCGATATTCCTCTTTATCTGTATCCCACCATTCAAGTATCACACACACCTGTCACCAAGAAAGGTAATGAGAATTTTGTTCTTCTCAAAGCTGTCGCTCTCGAAACAATTGCCTTCTAATCGAAAATTTAAGATCTCACGAGCACTGTGTCTACACCGACGGCTCAGTCCAATCCTCTACTGGGCGGACTGCAGCAGCAGCATGTAGGTTTTATAGAAATAATATTTGTACACAGACTCTCAGTGTCAGGTTAAACAACTGACTGACCTACACACAAGCAGGACTAGCAGCACTACAACTAGCTACAAGAACATTAAAAAACAAAGGAGTAGGAATAATTTTTTTGACTCAAGTCTGCTCTTCAAGCAATCGAAAATTTCTCTTGGAAGATCGACAGCAAGAACCTCATACTACCAATTATAAATGACCTAATCGTTGCACAGAGTAAAGGGTTTCGAATCTCCTTTGTATGGATACCATCATACATAAATTTAACCCATGATAATGACATAGACATTGCAGCCAAATTAGCGAGTAACAAAGATGAAGTTGAATTAGACCCAGGTATCTCTATCTCTGCTGTCAAAGCTATATTGGTGCAAACACTCAGGTTTGATAGGAAAGAAATTATTGACTCCCAACGACCTGAAAGCACCGGTATAAAAAGCTATGATTTGATCAGATCTGAAACCTATGTTTAAGGGACGTCCACCAGACTGTGCGACAAATGGAATGCATTAGGAAGTAATGTGGTGGAGGCTGACTCCATACACAGTTTCAAGTGTAGATATGATAGAGCCCAATAGGCTCAGGAACCTGTACACCTGTTGATTGACGGTTGAGAGGCGGGACCAAAGAGCCAGAGCTCAACCCCCGCAAACACAACTAGGTGAGTACAGTGGTTGCCAGGATCAGGTTGGATTATCAGTGGCAGATGGCCACAGGTGACGGATCTTCCAATCCTGAACACTCCAGGTGCAAACTCTGTGAGCAGGAACTCACAGGAAGGAACGATGCTCAACCACTTGGGCCATCGGGAATCGAACTCCGACTCCTTAAGGCGCAAGGCCGTCGACCAGCCCGAGTGCATGGAAGTGAGAGAAACTCTTTATTTTTCGAGAAGGGTTCGAACGCAATAGATTCTGAGTCATGCATAGAGCATTTATCAATCATAAACCGGAGTGCGGATGGTGGATTAAATATTTGGCCAATATTTCGATGATAATTTATTGATACAAAATACCTTAAGTGTTTGAAATGTGGGAAGATCAGGAGAAAGGTTCACTGGTAACTGGAGATAGTATTAAACGCTGTTTTTTATTCATTTAATATTTATTATTAATATATGTCTTGAGAGTAAATTGTGGTTCATTTAAGGTTTGTTTGTGTGTACGTGTGTGTGTGTGTGTGTGTGTGTGTGTGTGTGTGTGTGTGTGTGTGTGTGTGTGTGTGTGTGTGTGTGTGTGTGTGTGTGTGTTTATCAGGTCATGTGTGCACGTTAAAATATTTATTTATTTATTTATTATTTCCAAATGATGATGACATTGTAAAATAAAATATTATTTATAATATATACAATTAGCATATAAATCATATTCATTTGCTTCAGAGATAATACTAAAATCTATTGCACGTTACAGAGTCATTTAACCCCTTAGTCTATTTATTTATGAATATTTTTATTTTGAGTATATAATATGGCAAAAGCCAGGGTGGGTTGGTTCCCATGAAACCTATGATAGTTGGAATAGGCTGGAAAGCTGGGTTGAGGGGAAGGGATAGTATTTCAAGCCAAACAGGTATCCAGGATTGGGGCTAGGGTGACTATGCAAGCGGATAGTGTCAGGGTAGGTGGCCACGGTGTGTTGTAAACTTTGGAGACATGGTTAGTTTAGTCTGGATGAGGAAGTGGTTGGTGATCTTGATCAGCTTCGTCACTGTGGCCACTACACGAGTTGGTAGAGACGCCGATCTTCCCTAGTCCAGGGTCATATAGATAGGGTCTTCAGAGTCCTCGTCCGGGTTCTCGTAGATGTGCTCCTTCAACACCATCACGGTTCTTTTTTCGTGAATGTAATATGCTGAAAGGAAATGATTGTTCGTGTGACCATCTTTAAAATTATGACGCAGGATCTTTAATCACATTTGATTATACGTTGACATTCAAATACTGTCATGCACGCTCTCTCTCTCTCTCTCTCTCTCTCTCTCTCTCTCACACACACACACACACACACACACACACACACACACACACACACACACACACACATGCTATAGAGGACTTACGGTTGTGGCTCTTGACTCTACTGGAGGTGGCAACGGCGATGGGTTCAAAAGTCGAATCCTTCCTGCGATCTAACTCCTTCTTCGAGCCCTGCTGAGTGAATATATTATATCAAGAATATGTGTAATTTCTCGACAAAAAGACAGAGCAAAGCCTTAGCCTCAGGAGCCATTAAACAGAGGTTAAGAGAACAGAACATAAGTTCTCTTACGAAAGTTAAACAAGTGATTCTTAACCTGGGGAGCCCTTGGAGGTCCATGAACTTTATTCATACTTGGTGTACGTCATACATTGCATGAAACAATAAATTTTCAATAAAATCAAGTATATTCATTGCATGCAAAGATGCATTTATGTGCTTTTGTGCTTGTGGTTTTTTTTTTAAGGGAGGTGGTCCATAGTTTTGAGAGGGGGGTCCAGATTTTTAGAGGGGGACCCTTGACTTAAGAAAAAAAGGTTAAGAACCACTTTCAGTGCATTATACAAGTAATTATATATAATGATTATATCACCCGTACAGGATACGAGTATTTCCTTACATTTCTTCGACTTCGATTTGCATTAATTTACTTTCGTTGGGATTGAAAAATATCCTTTTTTTAACCAATATTCCGAGAACAGGAAATAACTGTTTTTTTTCAAGTACTAACCCAGCGCCACAAAATAAAAACAATACTTTTTTGTTTCTTAAAAAAAAAAGTTCGTAATTAAAGAAAATTCACACGACAACTTACTTGATCACACGCTATGGGTTTGTCGTTCTTGGAAGTACTCCAGCTGATAGTTGAGATACGAGGAGCCATTGACATGTCCGGACGTGAGGACCTGCAGAGTACACTGAACTGAGGTGACTGAGGTTCATTGAACTGTTGTGGCTGTGGTTCGGCAAGTTGTTGTCGCTGTGGTTCACACGCGATTCATTATTTGGTAGCTATATAATGCCCTGCTTGGCAAAGCTTAACCCTCTGTGAGAGTAATTTCCAAAACCTGAATTTTTAATTAAATATTTACAAATATTAACGCCGATAACATTGCATATGACAAATTAAACAATACAAACACTAAAGATGAAATTCAATTGCGTAATTCACAGATTAAAACATTTTCCAGGGTGAACTGCCCCCCCCCCCCCTGGCGCCGCACACTAATTCCCGGAGTTTGAGAATTATTAATATAATATGGTTTAACGATGTTTTGAGTGGAATGTCATGTGATTTGGACGGAAACTCAGGCGGGGAATGTCAGAGTGAATGTGTGCTCCAACACTTCTCTGGTAAACAAGTTTACACTGAGAAGCAAAAACAAAGAAATTTTCATAATTTTGTTGATATTGAAAACTTAAGAATTTAGTGGTAGTTTGATTTGACTTTTTTTTTACCATGAACGTTAGCAGGTCTAAGCTTGAACTCTGCAAACTTCCGATATCATAGAAGCTTATTTTCACTTCAGTAGTAAACTCTGAAGTCATTTATATATCAATCCATTCATGATGGGCATCTGTACGTTAATTAAACGTATTCTCGGGTTATGTTATTTGAGCTGTGTCAAACTGCGAATTGCAAACTGCGTCGTATTGAACTGTCAAAACACATAGGCTATCATCTTAATTGATCAAGCTATGGGCTTCCTTCTATGCGAACAAGAGAGAACTGCCAATTAGTGTTCAAGTGCCATCCCAGCCGACCAATGGGAATGCGTGAACAGTCTAGCCTGTACTCTTCACGGGCTAATCATCTCTCCCTTCAGAAACTCTGTATTGAGCACATCGTTTTAATAATATTTTGTATTTTCTTCCCTACTCCTCTTAGGATTCTAATTTGGTCTTATACAAAAAAATGCATCTAGCCCATTATAAGTGTTAAAGGAACTTTGGTGAGTTAATTTTTCATATTTCATTCTATACTGACGCCATAGAGGAAACAAATACACATTTCTACCTTCTTTCAGTTGATTTCTTTTTGTCGTTCCTTTTCCTCTTGAAGAAAACCACAGCGGCCACAGCAGCCAGCAACAGGAGTCCCCCCACCAGGCCGCCAACAACGCCTCCCACCAATGCCCCAATGTTAGCACTCTTGTTAGTTGTTACTTGAATCATTGCAGGAGGACCCCAGCCGACCGACGTCCCTGCCTAGAGGCGGGGAGAGACACTGTGAGCACTCGCTTCCTGTGAGGGGCTCTCTGGGCTGTCTAGATGTCATATGTCACCTTAGGACGACTGTGGGAGTCATAGTCGTCCTATGGCTAGAGAGATTTACACAGTGTGAAATGAGAGATTTACACAATACCTTGGAGTATTTACACAATATTGCAAGGTATTGTGTAAATCCCTCGCAATGGTGATCTGTTTCTTGATAGGTGTTAGGTGTTGAAGAAGGTGGTGATTGGAGGGGATTTTTGTGAACGTCAGATATATTGGATTTATGTACGTGTTAAAGATGTTTGCTCTTTGTCCTGTTGGGGAAATGAACCGTTGTTCTGGTTTTATTTTGTTGGTGTTACTGTTGATTATCATTGCTGATCGCTTTCAGATTCCTAAAGGAAACGTTTAGTGTTTATGAAGAAAACGATCAGGTATTGATACTGACTCATCTTCAGGGACCTGGTTTCGAGAAATCCTTATTAAATTATCTTAGTGAGAATCCGGTCACAATGCCTGTTTTGTCGTAGAATCATGGTGAGAATTAAAGTAAAAGAGACATGCTAAAAGTGAAAGATCTATAGACATGTTAATCATAATTAGCATGTCTAGGACATGAAAGGAATCATCTCTCTTTGTTTCTAAGGTAATCTGTATAGGTGTTTTGTCTACCCTTTTCCAGTTTTTATTATTACTATTATTATTATTATTATTATTATTATTTTGGTCAATTGATGAACAATGGAAGCCCCTTTTCCCGCCATATTGTTCACTCTAGTAATTAAAAATAAAAATGAAATACTCTTCGATTAACACATCTTTTCGTGAGATAAAGAGAATAAAGGAATTTGATGCCCTGGTGTGAGTGTCAGTTTGCTGTTTATTGGTTATGTGTTGTGTGAATGGACCGTTCAGATCAAGATAGTGAATAAAGAACAGCATGCATGCATTGCACCATGGCTGATAACACCATGTGGTACTTGGTTCACCCCGCCTACGGTACTCTAAGATGATCAGGCACGCGTGTCAGGCTTAATACACAGGGGGAAAAGGTACACTTACTTATATTTTGCTGCTACTCTGTGGAACACAATTATGCTCTTCTACAAAAGTGTTAGAGAAATGGCTTTTCATCTAGGAACTTCTGGTGTTTAGAATCTAGTTTTGCCTGCCACCCCCCCCCCCCCCTCAATCTACGGATTTACAAGACCTGCTTTAAACCCCATCTTCGTCTGAGTGAAACAATATATGCAACACCTGTGTTTGAGACACGTACGACAATTACTCCTCAGTTCTCCTAAGGTCATTAATTAAAATCAACCAAATTTGTTGACTACATCTCAGTTCTGCTGCGCACTCCATCTATCTGGATGCCGCTATCAGTAGCGACAGATAAGATGATAATTATATATGAAATATAATATTCAGGGAACTTAATTCTATGCAACAATATTTGGGTCATGGTATGTCTGCGTTGGTGTTACTGCTGTAGGCTATATTGTGATCACCATTTTTATTTTTTTGTGGGGATGGGGAGGGGGAGAGGTTGCAGTTTGTATTTAGATTGTAGTTTGTAATTGGAATTGTAGTTTAAGGATTAAGTGGGCACTGTAATATATGGTCAGAGGGTGCTTGCAGGATAGCTGTACTTCCTAATTGATCCTAATCCTAATTCCTTCCTAATTCCTCAGTGTTTTTTTTTTTGCAGGGATATTCCTGGGCGTGCCCTAAGCCTCTGGCTGGCCCACTAAGTGTTGCTTGTTTCTGTTTGACTTGGGCGGAGTATGAGTATTAATGACTCGTATGGTCGCTTCAGTAAGATTTTGCCATATGTGTTTAACAACTTCTTCTGCTCTGTTGAATCTAAGTTGAAATCTTAATGGGTTTGTAACTGTGCACTGTGTTAGGTAATGTTCCAGTGGTCTGTCGGTAACAGTGGTAACATTGTATCGTGGACTGTATTCCTCGCTGGAAACACTGTATCCTGATTTGTATTCCTCGCTGGAAATAATCTCCCAATTTGATAAGTGACTGAGACAGATTGTACACAGAATTACATGATTTTGTACATTACATTATGGTTGTGCACAATACATCATGGTTGTGCACAGTACATCATGATGGTAAACCTAGACAATTACCTTGCACCATGATGGTGTCTGTTCTTAAATAACATTGCACTGAGATCACGTTGTTCCGTTATAAATTACTATTGAGCATCATTTTCCCCATTTTCTCATGCTGTAACTCACTATCACAGAAGACAGAAGTTGAATATCTTTTTCACTGTGACATAACAGTGTATGGTGACAAGGATGGACCTGGCTAATGAATGAAGCACAAGACAAGAGGATTCTACAGTAGGTATATTGGCCCATTCATTATATCGTCACAGTGTACCTGTAAAATGAACATTATATTGTTGTGATACATCTATAATGTATGTAGGATACAAGATACTTGCTTGAGGAACGTAATGCCGCCATGTCTAACCTGTACAGTGACATTGTACTGCGTCTTTGGATGCAGGCCGGTGATAGTGAAGGTAGTGGTGCCGACGGAGAGGCTGAAGAAGCCGTCGGCCCAGACTACCTGGTACCCCGTCAGCGCGCCGTTCCGCTCCCGAGGCTCCTTCCAAGAGACAGTCACACTGCTACTGGTTGTCGATGTTTGTTCCAGATTTGATGGCTTTCCGGGCGCTGTCAGAGCGGAAAGAATACGAGCTGAAGACGATTTTATCACTGAAGACGAGGATTTCCTTTTCCTGCATGATTATCTTGATAATTTAAAGATCATTTGTAGAACTTAAGACATTTCAGAGCGGTTTTCCGTGAGGCTGCAAAGGTTGTCGAGGCATTCCTAGGACCACTAGTGAGCTTCGACGGGGTGCTACTCGCAACTGGGGCCGTCAGATGGAAGGATAGGTGATCAAATGTCTTATCCCTGAGCGGGAATCGAACCCCGGATCATTCAAGGTTGTGAACCGGCTGCGCAGACTACGGTGCTACACAACACCAACAACATTATTTGGATTCTCGGTAATTTAGTAATTCAAAATTACAACTCGAAAGTTTCTTATTTCTTTTACTATTATCTTTTAGTTGTCAAAATCACCTGACACGTTAAACACCTGACACGTTAAACACCTGACACGTTAAACACCTGACACGTTAAACACCTGACACGTTAAAAACCTGACACGTTAACACCTGACACGTTAAATACCTGACACGTTAAATACCTGACACGTTAAACACCTGACACGTTAAACACCTGACACGTTAAACACCTGACACGTTAAACACCTGACACGTTAAACACCTGACACGTTAAACACCAAACACGTTAAACACCTGACACGTTAAACACCAAACACGTTAAACACCTGACACGTTAAACACCAGACACGTTAAACACCTGACACGTTAAACACCTGACACGTTAAACCATCCTGATATCTTCATCGATTTAGTCATCAGAAAAAAATATGATATCGTTGATGTATTAGTAATTAAGTTAATTTTTTTCAGAGTGATTATAAATTGAATTTGCTACTATTGTTTAATTTTTTTTAACTTGTGTGGTGTTAACATCAATGGGTAGTAGTTTGATGTTAGAGATGTGTCTGCCTTGTGATGAATTGACACAGTGATGAGGAGTCAAATCCTGAGGTAAATGTTTTAATAACATTACTTGATAAGGGATTGTTGTGCTGTTTCAGTAATATTTACCATCCTTGTGCTCTCAAGACTGGTGATAAGACTGTCTTCCACCAGCCTCCAGGGTAGTAGTAAGACTCTACCAGTAAACTACGACTCACCAGCCTCCAGGGTAGTAGTAAGACTCTACCAGTAAACTACGACTCACCAGCCTCCAGGGTAGTAGTAAGACTCTACCAGTAAACTAAGAATCACCAGCCTCCAGGTAAGTAGTAAGACTCTACCAGTAAACTAAGACTCACCAGCCTCCAGGGGTAGTAGTAAGACTCTACCAGTAAACTAAGACTCACCAGCCTCCAGGTTAGTAGTAAGACTCTACCAGTAAACTAAGACTCACCAGCCTCCAGGTTAGTAGTAAGACTCTACCAGTAAACTAAGACTCACCAGCCTCCAGGTTAGTAGTAAGACTCTACCAGTAAACTAAGACTCACCAGCCTCCAGGGTAGTAGAGGAGCAACAGTCCCACGCACCAACAATGTCATTACCGACCACTCCCGCTACACACACAGTGTAGGTCGTCCACGGTGTTAAGTCACTCAGATCTGCATATGTTGCTGGAGTTTCTTGTGAGCCTTGGCGGGTGTCGTCGGACCAGAGGACGTCCCCGGTATAGTTTACCTTGTACCTGTTTACTGGACACTGTGTGTCGACTGGAGGCCAGGTGACAGCGAGCTGGTGAGGGGAGACGACCTCCCCGCAGGCCACTGACGGTGCTGGCAGGGCTGAGGAACCATGGACAAGTTACGGCATTAATAGTGGCCAGGTGAGAGTAGCTTCGTAAGAGGAGGCGTCCTTCACTCAGTGATGCAGCTCATCAAGCGATGCTAACTTCACTTATAAATAACAACTGATCAAACAGAATTTTAATGGTGTTTCAAAACATACCAGGAGAGATGCTTTTCTAAGAGCTGCTCTTTGTCATAATCTCATATTATGGATTTATCCAAATATGTTAAGAATCGAAGACTCAAAGCTTCTCCTTGTTATGAATTAAAGTGGCTCTAAATTTAGTTTTCCTGTTTACGCTGATCACAGGTGTACACCCGCAGCATGTGGACGTTCTAAGGGCGGGCATACATAATACAGTGAAGTGTATAACACGAAGAGCCACAGTCTAGACTCTAGAGTCTAGACTCTTAGTGTCCAGAAGAAAGAGATCCCTGAAATATTGTCTCTAGCAAACCTAACAGTCGTTCTTCTCCTCAGACTGGTTAATATGGATCTATGGATGAATAATACTTCGTTTTGTTGGAGACAGGATGCCTGTATATATATAAACCTTAGTCTTATATCGAGATCCCGCTCTTAAGGTCACACTACTGACCCTCCCCCAAGATGCAACCCACAACAAGCTGACTACTCCTGCGTACCTATTTACTGTCCGAAAGGAAACTATCAGGAGAAAGCGCCAACCCATTACGACTAAATAGCGCATGAAAGGATCAGGATAAAGATTTGGGATGGGACTGTGTGGGTGTAAAGGAATGGTGCCCAACCACTTGGACGTTCGGGGGATTGATGTTGGGCCTATCGGGCAAGGGAGCCAAGAATTCACTCAATGAGTAAGCTTTCTGTTCCAGCTTTCGAGAGCTGAAGGATACTGCGAAACTTTCTAGCATTCATTGTATCTCATTACTTGGAACTAAATCCTATATTATTTAAGCACAGAATAAAAAATGAGAATGGTGGTAGAAGAACAATGTCGACTGATATGCAGAGGATCTTTATTATTTCTTCAAATTATAGTTATTATCTCCTCCGAAGTAAAGCATTCCCAATCATTAAAAAATATATATTATTCCTATGTAAAGTGTAAGCAAACGGCAAAATTTGGTTTAGTATTTCGAAACTTGAAACTCATTAATGTGTTTAAAGCATCTTGCTTCAATACACACCCTACTCTATATACACCTTACTCTATACCACCCTACTCTCTACACACCTTACTCTATACACACCCTACTCTATATACACCTTACTCTATACACACCCTACTCTATATACACCTTACTCTATACACACCCTACTCTATACACACCTTACTCTATACACACCCTACTCTATATACACCTTACTCTATACACACCCTACTCTATACACACCCTACTCTATATACACATTACTCTATACACACCCTACTCTATACACACCCTACTCTATACACACCTTACTCTATACACACCCTACTCTATACACCCTACTCTATATACACCTTACTCTATACACACACCCTACTCTATATACACCTTACTCTATACACACCTTATATAACTATTACCACCAATGTTTGTTACTCTGCTGACTGGGACACTCTCGACACCAAAGCCTTTGCTTGTAGCAGCCGCGACGGTGACGGTGTAGTTGGTACAGGGAGCCAGGCCGGTGATGGTGTAGCTGGTGTTGGACGTGTAGTTCACCTGACTGTCGTTCGCACCACCCTGCCAGGTCCAATTGACTCGGTACATGGTAATGATCCCATTGGCTTGATCCGGAGCCATCCATTTGACGTTCAATGAAACCCTGCTGTCAGATGCTCTCGGATCTGTTAGGGATTGGGAGAACCGGTTAATATATCGTATTTGCCACAGGATATTTGTGTAATAAGCAATTGGAAATATATTGCTGCTCAGCACTTTGATCACAAGTATTTACGTCTTGCTTAACAAGCGTCGAGAATTACCACCGTCCTTCGTCAAACTAGGTCTACTGAATCACTCACATTAATCTTGTCTAATCAATAGCCTTTTGTGTATTTTATATATTGCTGTGTCTCTTTTATAGCTAAAGCCTTGTCTGATATTATTTCTAACTCAAGACACAGAACTGTAATGTTACATAATATTTTGAAAATTATGATTATAATTTAAACAAAATATTATATAATATTACAAGTTGCATTATCTTGGTTTATGTAGCGTGTTGCGTGTTTGATTACTGAACAGAATCTCTGGTTTATTGACATATTATAGAAGCTTCGCCATCACTTATTACCTTTACTTGTCATCAAGTCCCCATCACTTATTAATCTTTAACCTGTCCCAAAGTCACCATCAGTTATTATCTTAAACGTGTTCCAGAGTCACCATAACTCGTTGGTTGTACCCGGTCAACGTCTCACTATCATTCATCGTCATTATAATGTACAAACCTCGCTATCATTCATCATTATAATGTACAAACCTCACTATCATTCACTATATTATCATATTATCTCCCAAAGCCTTCACTGAAATTACCTTCACTGTCCAGAACTGGATAATTCTGAAAGAAAAATAACATAGTTTGTATATTTATACTCTACTTGTATTGTATTTCACCGATCATCATAAGAAATTTAAGAATGATGCAGATAATTCTTCAAATATAATTTTAAGGTAATATAAAATCAAAGTTGTATATTTACATAACAAAACTAATTGTGGGTATAACATTATTTAGTTTTATTAGACAAGTGGATGCCCCTAACTACCACCTGTCAGTGATTATGTGGAGGTTACAATTTTAAGATATTTACTGTTTATAATGCTGCAAATTTGAGTATATTTCTTATCTTTGAGAGAAATATGTAAAAAAAGGAGATTTAAGATATCATTAAACCACAATTTTGTGTGTGAGAATAACTGACAATGAGTTCGTGTAGTTATTTTTTAAGTATATGGGAGTTGAAGATCAAAATCATGTCAAAAAGATGACGGAAATAATTCTGTACACTAAGTTCTGAAATTGTCAAAGAAAATCTATACCTGGTTTGTCTCAGCCAGTCGGGACAACGTCGCAGTCATCAGCAACAGTAAACAATACACTCGTCCCATCTCTGTGGTGAAGCGTGACCTCTGTGGGTCGCCTGGTCAACACCCACTCAAGATATACTGACGGAGGACTGGCAGTGGTCGTCTGGTAACCACCCACTCAACAGACACTAACGGCAACTGCTGGTTATTATTGCCTTGTTCAATAAGGCCGCTGATAAAAGCAGTCGTTATCTAAACAAATAACCACATATTTATGTCGTGAAAACAGTTGCCTGCAGTCGGTAAGGCGCGGAAAGCTGCAATGAAAGATTTCTTTTAGCCAATCAATCTTTGTGGGGACTTTGTTTTATAAGCACGATGCTGACTTTTAAAATAATTGTTTATTTACGGTCGATTTTTAGTAATGCAGGACCTGAGTAATTAGGCTATTTTGGTTAGGTAAAACAAGAACAATGTTCAGGAGACTGAAGAAGGTATCACTGAAAACAACGTGAGAAACCTGAGTGACTGGGCTCTGTAGACAAAGTGACCGATGCCAGACATATACAGCATACCTGTATATGGTTAGTTACAGGTAAGGTTAATTTAGGCGAGGTTCGCTTAGAGGTACGTTTGACAAGGTTCAGTTAAGTTAGGCATATTCAGTTAGGTTAAGTTAGGCATGATTCAGTTAGGTTAAGTATGGCAAGCTTCAGTTAGGTTAAGTTAGGCAAGATACAGTTAGATTAAGTTAATCAAGATTTAGTTAGGTTAAGTTAGGCAAGATTCAATTAGATTAAGTTAGGCAGACTAAGTTATAAGTAAGAGTAGACCGTGAAGGTCCATGTGGAAGAAGAAATGACTTAGCATTCACAACAAATTTATATATAGTGCAGAATAAGATAACTAATATCAAATACCCGAAGCCAAGAGCTGGAGATTGCTTATCAATGACACAGATATGTAAGAAAACAAATAGATAAGACTGCACATATCCGCTATAGATAACCAAACGCCATACTTATGTGCTATAGCATATATCACGTCATTATTCTTAATATTTAACCAGGATATAACATAAGAAAACGATTAAAAGCCACGAGGAAGATTCGAACCTGTGCTCTGAGTACTCTGGAGCAAATCTTCAAGACAACTACACCACGACATGGGTTAAAAAGCAATGTAATCTAGAATTCAACTGAATCGTCTAGGGTTCCTGAGGCTTACGCTGAAGCCTAACCAGGGAATACACACATGTTGCCCTCATATGCGCTCTGGCTTGCAGTCTAGTAATTCTACCTCCCCACGCTGCTCTCAAATGCTAAGATATAACATATCAGATAACAGATGCAACTTCTGTCTCATTATCAGTGAACAAGTAATGATAGAGGGAAGGACCGAAGCGTCCACTAGTCTGCCTCACGACCCTCTGGTGACTGGGTCCTCGTCCACCTGCTTGTCACATGGACCTGTCTCTCAGGAGTCGGATCTGCGATATTTGGGATATTTTGAATACTGCAGCGGGGGTTTGGGCAAAATGTAACCAATCGCTGTTTTCAGTTATTGGGAAATTTTCGGTATAAAAAGTCGTAATTTCAAACTGCAAAAATGTGCAGAGAGCCAGAATTTAGCTCCAAAATATGGATCATGAGTTGGATTTGGGATATTTGGGATATTTTGAAAACTGCAGGGGATTGGGCAAAATGTGACCCATCGTCGTTTTAAGTAACTGGCACATTTTCGGTATAAAAAAGTCATAATTTGAAAATGAAAATAGGTGCAGAGAGTCAAAATTCGGCTCAAAAATCACGCCCAGTAGTCAAATGTCCGACATTTCAGATATTTTGAAAACTGCAGGGGGGTTTGCGCAAAATATGACCCATTGCCGTGGTATAAAAAGTCGTAATTTGAAAATGAAAATAGGTGCAGAGAGTCAGAATTTGGCTAAAAATCACGATCAGGAGTCAAATTTCCGACATTTCAGATATTTTGAAACTGCAGGGGGGTTTGGGCAAAATATGACCCATCGCCGTTTTCAGTAATTGGCATATTTTCGGTATAAAAATTCGTAATTTGAAAATGAAAATAGGTGCAGAGAGTCAGAATTCGCTCAAAAATCACGCTCAGGAGTCAAATTTCCGACATTTCAGATATTTTGAAAACTGCAGGAGGGTTTGGGCAAAAATGACCCATCGCAGTTTTCAGTAATTGGCATATTTTTGGTATAAAAAGTCGTAATTTGAAAATGAAAATAGGTGCAGAGAGTCAGAATTCGGCTCAAAAATCACGCTCAGGAGTCAAATTTCCGACATTTCAGATATTTTGAAAACTGCAGGGGGGTTTGGGCAAATATGACCCATCGCCGTTTTCAGTAATTGGCATATTTTCGGAAAAAAGTCGTAATTTGAAAATGAAAATAGGTGCAGAGAGTCAGAATTCGGCTCAAAAATCACGCTCAGGAGTCAAATTTCCGACATTTCAGATATTTTGAAACTGCAGGGGGGTTTGGGCAAAATATGACCCATCGCCGTTTTCAGTAATTGGCATATTTTTGGTATAAAAAGTCGTAATTTGAAAATGAAAATAGGTGCAGAGAGTCAGAATTCGGCTCAAAATCACGCTCAGGAGTCAAATTTCCGACATTTCAGATATTTTGAAACTGCAGGGGGTTTGGGCAAATATGACCCATCGCCGTTTTCAGTAATTGGCATATTTTCGGTATAAAAAGTCGTAATTTGAAAATGAAAATAGGTGCAGAGAGTCAGAATTCGGCTCAAAAATCACGCTTAGGAGTCAAATTTCCGACATTTCAGATATTTTGAAAACTGCAGAGGGGTTTGGGCAAAATATGACCCATCGCCCTTTTTAGTCATTGGGAAATTTTCGGTGTAAAAAGTTGTAATATGATAATGGAAATAGGTGCAGAGAGTCAGAATTCTGCTCAAAAATCACGCTCAGGAGTAAAATTTCCGACATTTCAGATATTTTGAAAACTGCAGAGGGTTTGGGCAAAATATGAACCATCGCTGTTTTCAGTAATTGGGATATTTTCGGTATAAAAATTCGTAATTTGAAAATGAAAATAGGTGCAGAGAGTCAGAATTTGGCTCAAAAATCACGCTTAACAATCAAATTTCTGACATTTTAGGTATTTGGAAAACTGCAGGGGGGTTTGGGCAAAATATGACCTATTGCGGTTTTCAGTAATTGGCATATTTTCGGAATAAAAATTCGTAATTTTAAAAGGGAAATTTGGTGCAGAGAGTCAGAATTCGGCTCAAAAATCACGCTCATGAGTCAAATTTCCGACATTTCAGATATTTTGAAAAATGCATGGGGTTTGGGCAAAAATATGACCCATTGCCGTAATCAGTAATTGGCATATTTTCGGTATAAAAATTCGTAATTTGAAAATGAAAATAGGTGCAGAGAGTCAGAATTCGGATAAAAAATCACGCTCAGGAGTCAAATTTCCAACATTTCAGATATTTTGAAAACTGCAGAGGGGTTTGGGCAAAATATGACCCATCGCCCTTTTGAGTAATTGGCATATTTTCAGTATACAAATTCGTAATTTGAAAATGAAAATAGGTGCAGAGAGTCGTGAAGTTAGGTGCAGACGGCAGTGATGCATCACGGCCCTTGTGGACTTGTTCATAGATAGATTGCTTTCCCCTGAGCTCAGATATTATTTTACACAATCACACAATTTATGGCTAGTTAATAGTAGGTTTAATTTATACTATTATGTGGTGGTGGGAGGGGTTACCCGATAGCTCTCCCTTCCCCTCTCTTCCTCCCCTCTCACCCAGTATTTCCCCCCCCCCCCCCTTGTCTTTCATCTGTTTTCTTGTCTTCCTTATCTTTCCATCTCCTTCCTCTCCACCTCTCTCACATATCTCCCCATTTCACCCTCCCTTTCGCCTCCTCTCTCACCTTTTCACTCGCTTCTCACATCTACCCCCCACCTTCTTCATGTCTTCCTCTGTCTCCTTCTCTCTCTCCCAAACCTAACCTAACCTAACCTAACCTATCCTAACCTAACCTAACCTAACCTTCTTCATGTCTTCCTCTCTCTCCTTCTCTCTCCCCCAAACATCACCCTTCTTTTTACCTCTACTCCCCCTTCCCGTCTGTCTCTCTGTCACACAAAATGTAATAACGAGTTTACCTCTATCATTTCTAGATTAACATATCAAGAGTTTACAAACATTTATCTTTCAAGTCTCTTTAGTAAATGGAGCATCAAGTTTCACGTAACATAAAAACATTATTTCCTTCTAGTCCATGATTTTCACAATGAAAGAAGTGAAGGGGTTAATGAGGATCTCACACCTACGTGATCTTCGGTCACGACAATGAGTAGCTGATTTAAACGATTCGGGACTAACAACGCTGTGATTTCTTTATTAACAACCGCATCGGTTCAGAGACAGGAATTAATTGATTCACCAACTATTCATTAGATCAATCTCGACAGGATTCAATTGATTCAAGGTAGGTAAGGTAGGTATACTAACTCATCCAGCCAGCCCACCCTGGCCCACAGCCAGCTTCAGAGAGAACAAATTCATGTGTAATTTGTTGTGTGTGTATGTGGCCATAGTTTATATACAGATGTGGTTTACTTTTCACTCCTCGGGGTTAAGCATGGCATGGAAAGGTAAAGGTGGGGTAAAGGTAAAGGTAAAGGTAAAGCACGGGGTAAAGGTGGCCTGTGTGTCCACCTTTTACAAACGCCTCCACGACCTTCACTACTGGTCAGGCAGGGACTGCTGCAAGAGACTCTTAAGTTCAATAAGTTCAGGGAAAAAGACCAAATGTACACTTTTTTCATATTGTATACGAGACCCTTGACCCTTTTGTAGAAAGTACTTGTTGTTTTCTGGCGTATTTGGGTTCTAGGCACATAGAAGCAACAAAGGACCCTAGAGTAGCTTGCCTCCATTTTTAACGTCTTTGTATAGCGGCCCAGAGATGAAATGTACTTTGCATCCTTGGTTCCTGGCCAGCATCTAAGGAGCTAGAAGAAATCTACTGCTACTCAGAATCCCATCTTTTATCATTTTCTTTTTTTGTATGAAGTATTGATGTTGACGTAGGTTTACAGGTCGTGATAAGGCCAAAAATCTTAACGTGATAATTTACCCAGATACCGTTCAAGTAAAATAGTTTTATGATAAAGCCGTATATTCACTATCAGATAAGAGACGCAACTTCTGCCTCATTATCAGTGAACAAGTAATGATAGAGAGAGGGACACAAGCGTCCAGTAGTCAACCTCTCGACCCTCTGGTGCGCGGGTCCTCGTCCACCTCCACCCTGGGAAATATTCCCCCAATATGAAACTTTTTTGTAGCTTACTGTTGTTGCTGCTGTACCGGGGGGTGACGGGGAGGCCCAGCGACGCCCAGCTCCTGCGGCAGGTCAGTTCCAAGACACCCTGTTCGTTCTCATCATTAACTGTGTTAATGATGAGATTAAACTTACCAGGCAAAAACATGCCTGGTTAGTTTTGTAACATGCATTTTTTACTATAAAGAACGTGTCGTTTTGTAGCAAGAAAACGACGTTCAGAATGTTCATTATCAGAGCCATTGACATTATGTAATTGACAAAAGTGCTCTTGTCGTTGATAACTTAACCTTGTAACAATGTCTGAAAGACTGATACCAAACCGACCTCTGAACAATTGACTAAGAAAATGAATATATTGTAGACGAGGTTTTATACTGATGTTTTTATGTTGATTTGTTTATTGTAGAAACTCAACCCGAGATCCCAAGTCTCTGAGGTATTGGTTGTGAAGTGATGGTTAATAAAAGGTTAAACCAGTAAAGGAAGTAAAATAAGCTTAGAAATCAAGTGTTTGAACTTTGTTGATGAGTCGATGAAGAATTTTTACTGTATTCAATAAGAATTAAGTTATCAGAGTAAATTCTCAGTAGTCCAAACTCTTGCTGATAATGCACAACTGACGCCTGATTATATCTGCCTCGACAATGCTCTAGGTAACACAGTTAGCTCTAGGTAACACAGTTGGCTCTAGGTAACACAGTTGGCTCTAGGTAACCTAACCATCACAGTCTGTCAGTCTGCCTCTAGACTTTGCTCTGAACTTTAGCCGACAAAAAGTTTGCTTAAATATTTAGAAGCATTCGACACAGTAATAACATAAGGGATCTTATTCAGAACTCTGTTTGATGGTAGCCAGATTTCTCTTTAGTAAGTTATTTAACTTTAATTTATAAGTTGTATTAGAGAAGATTGGATGACAGGAGTTCCGAAGAATCAATTCAAAGCGTTGCCATTCAGTTGTATAAATAATAAAATCAATGATGAAACATTAAATAAATTTTAAAGAACAATGTGGCCGCCCGTTGGTGTGATCTAAGATGCTTCTGATCTCGTGACAATGTCTCGGTGAAAACCTTCGGTTACAGACTTTTAGTTAATAATATTATTCAGTCACAGTCAACTGGAGATGTTGATGTCCAGCCAACCTCACTACTGAGCCGCCATATTGCTCCAACATTATCAGTTTATCAATAATATCCTACATATCTAAGCCACACATATCTATGATATGTGTGGCAGGTCCACACAGTATATGTCTTGTATATGTCCTGTAAATGTCTTGCCACACATATATATGATATGTGTGGCAAGATAACATTATGATTGATTTGCTGTGTTGTTCAACTTTACCATTACACCCAACTGGAACACATATATATTCGAATCACCGCGTGACAGCCTCGTTGGAGAATACAAACTGGACTGAATCATTGGCACAAAGCCTACAAGTGATGTGAACAAACATGACAATGAGAAATGGTAGAATTGTGAGAAAAATATGAGGCAGCTGATCATCTCATCCCCAATCTATGTTCGCCCACGTTGCACTCTTCCTAAAGATCACAATATGATAGTTTAGGTGTTTAGGGTCTCTTGTTGATTATTGGTATTTGGTGGTACGATTCGAACACAAGAAGTGAGCAAGGCACTGTTTGAAAAAGGCGGAGAACACACATCACCTATACATAAAAATACACACATACTGACAGGTATACATATACAGAGACATAATCAAGAGATATCTATCAAAATGGAAAGATGGAAAGAGAGATGAACAAATGGATGGATAAATAGATGAGTAGATGGTTGGAGTGATAGATGGATGGATGTATATTTTAATGGATAAATGAATAGAAATATGGATGAAAAGATAGATGGAGAGATGAAGATATAGATAAATAGATGAAGAGATAGATGGATAGATTGATGAGTACATAAATGAATAGATAGATAAATGGATGGATAGATATATAGATGGATATATAGATGGGTGAGTAGATGGATGCACAAATGTATAGAAATATAGTTGAATGGATAGTTATATGAACAGATGGACAGATAGATGCATTGATAGATGGATGGCTTTATAGATGTACAAAAGTATAGATGGATAAACGGAAAGATAGATAGACATATACAGAAAGACAGATATAGCCCAAAGCCTTGTCTCCTCCTCTGGCTCTTTGAATATCTATAGAGCACTGAACTATAGAGTATATGACTCTAACTCTTCATTTCTAAATGGTTCTTTTAATTTGAGGTTTTTTAACTCGATTTTTTATTTATGGACTCTATTTAGGGTCTCGGTAGTGCAGTTGGCTTCGTTCTCGACTCATAGTCGAGAATCCCAGGTTTATATCCCGGGCAGGCCGGGAAATGGTTGAGCACGTTTACTTTAATCTAATGTCTGTCCTCAGGCAAAATTAATTTTTAGTTTCACTATTTTATAATTAAAAGGTTAAACATTTGTCTTGTCTTCCAGAATGACGCCCCGTCAGTCTTCAGTACAGCAAAATAGGTAAATATTTACCCCTGAAGTGTTGACAGTCATTAGTTATCTGAAGCATTTATGGGTTATCATTATTTTGTTATTAGCCATTCATTTACAACATGTTGAAAACACATGAATTTATTTTTGTTGACAAAATGGCAAATTGTTTAGCAATGGTTCTTGAAATTGAGTGTGGCGTAAGAGTGTGAACGCCTGTACTTTAGGCCGGAGAGTGATCAGGTGGCTGTAAAACACTGGTTGGGCTCTGGTTCGGGCCTTCAGAACCTTCCAGAGAACTCAGTAGCGTTCTGGGTTGGTCAGAACAGAAAACTTTGTCTTGTGAAATTTGTATATCAACTGCCAAAGAGGCAGCAGCTGGGATAACTTGTTTATAACTTCGTTTAGGCTGGGATAACTTGTCACGTGACTCTGGGATCTCTGGACTTTATCCTCAATATCCCCGTGTGTTTAGTGGCTTGTATATCCTCGTATCTGTTATGGCGACCCCGAGGACTATACTTAACTCTCTTATATAACTTTCATACATTATCATTACCAAGGTGAAGCTGTGATTTAATTAATTTGAACAAATCGTCATTTGTGGGTTTTCTCCCGCCAGGTGATCCAATACTGCAGCTGACAGCAGGAACGAACAGTATAGTCGCTACCTGGGGCGAGGTGTCGGGCGCCAGCTACTATAACATCAGCTGGACTCCCGATGGCAATGGGCCTAACACGGTCGACGGTACCAGCAGCAGCGGCACCTACACCTACACTATCCTAGATCTTGTGTCGTGTACCAAGTACACCGTCACTGTCCAGCCGGGGAACAATGACACCGATGTTGGTGGACCTCTTAAGTCATCTACAACAACAATGCCTCATGGTAAAAAATTTTATCACTCATTATCTAAGAATGAATTTATTTATTTATATTTCATAATATTGGTTTTAAATAGCTTAAAACTAAATATTTTATGATCATTATTATAATGAATATCATCATTATCTTGTGTTTGCCAGCCATGGAAATACATTCGCCAAATATGTGGGAGTATCACAGGAAAAGAAGGAAACATTTACACACTGACACCCACCCATCCCCCGCAACGCAGAGTGATTACCGACACCAGAAGTCCTCACCATTATGGAGTCCGAGCGTAGGGTTCTCTCTTCGTTAGTTATGTCAAACATTTAATCACTTTTGAAACATCTTCGGCGTGCGCAGTTCACACTTCATCTTCGCTTCCTCATACCCTCATTCATTATACCCGCAATCTTCTTAATCTTTCGCTTTTCCAACAATTATATTCGTTTAGATATGTTCTCAACCCCAATTTCGTCCAGCACTCATTGCAAACTGTTTGCACACTCTTCCGTCCTACGGCTTGCAAGCGATAGCATCAAACATATTATTTTGTTATTATGTCTCTCTTCCTGATAGCTAAAGTTCTCCTCATATTGCCCGGCTTCAGTATTAATGTCCATGTTACACGAGCGTTACGCATCCACACAATGGCATTAGGACTACCTGCAAGCCACCAGCAGCGTCTCCTACTGTCATGTTGTTCCTAACCCGGACTTGTATTGGTCCAGTCACTTTTCTTTCCTCGCCCACTCACTCTGCTCTCAACTCTGCTTACATAAACATATGTCAAATGTGTGACTTCCACTGTCCCAGCCAGAATCTCACTGATCCCTGGTACTCTTATCTCCACAAGATCCTTATCCGGTCACCACCGTCACGGTGGCCACAGTGGTGGGCCGGTCGTCTCAGCTGGCCGTCAGCTGGACCAAGGCAGAAGACGCCGGGAACTGTCCCGTCACCTACAGGGTCACCTGGATCCCCGCCAGCGGTGGAGGCAGTAAACATGCAACCACCAGTGCCCTGAGTTACACCATCACCGGCCTGGCCGCCTCCACAACCTACCGCGTCTGTGTAGCGGCCTCGATTGATGGAGGATATTACACTAATGATCGGTGCAGCAGCGGGACAACCGACGTGAGCAG
This sequence comes from Procambarus virginalis, assembly GCA_020271785.1. Taxonomy (NCBI): domain Eukaryota; kingdom Metazoa; phylum Arthropoda; class Malacostraca; order Decapoda; family Cambaridae; genus Procambarus; species Procambarus virginalis. The sequence goes on from WNGS01162157.1 coordinate 7,789,169, forward strand.
TAAGTGTTTGTGGTTGTAATGGTGATGTTGTGGGTGGAGGTGCTTGTGGTACTTATGTTGGTGCTTGTAGGAATGAAGGTAGTGGTGATGGTGAAAGTGATGGTACAATGTTGCTGCTTGTGATAATGAGAGTAGTGGTCAGGGTGGTGGTGATGGGGGATAGTGAAGGAGGAGATGATGGTTGTGGTGAGGATGGTGATGATTGTGGCGGTGATGGTGGTGATGATGGTGGTGGTAATGTTTTTAGTGAGATCTATATCTACTCATCTAGATTTGCTAGTACTGTCGAGCGTCAACTCCTTAGCCACATTTTTACAATATTTTGTTGCTTAATTCATTAACTATTCATCGCTTGACTTATATTTACCTTTAAAACTGTCTTGAGTTAGATTCCACCATTTCGTTATATTCAGTCATCTGCTCTTGCAGCAGCCTGTTCTCTTCATTTGCCACAAGGAAGCTGAAGATGAAGCGCACTAGGAGACTTGAACACCCGACCTGTCTCGCATGCCGGAGATCGGGTGGGCTAACGACAAAATTTGTAACGAAGTTAATGTATGTTAAAAATGTAAGGTGCTAACTGACCGGAAGTGCGCGAACCCAAGCAACCACCTAACCCAACCAACCGAGTTCTAGTTTTTAGACAAGGACTCCTTGACCTTTTCTTTACTTATGACGGATTTCAAACTTTTGTTGTCATTGTAATAAAACTAGATTAATTTTGTCTAATTATTTTTTATTAAATAAATGATTTATTTCCAATTATATATTAAAATTTGCTTATGAATTTATTTGCTTATTGACTTGCCTATTTTTTTGTGGATCTGCTTGTATACTGTTTATTACTACTTGTTTATTAACTTTTATATTATTTATTAATTATTTATTTATTATGCATTGATTGATATATTGTTTGTTTATTAATCCTCCCATTCATTTTCTTTTGTTATCTATTTATATTGGCTTGGTTTTTAAGTTTTTTGTATGTCGTGAAATTTGTATAACAAACTGCTAAAGAGGCAGCAGCTGGGAGAACTTGTCACGTGACTCTGGGATCTCTGGACTTTATCCTCAATATCCCAGTGTGTTTAGTGGCTTGTATATCCTCGTATCTGTTATGGCGACCCCGAGGAATATACTTAACTCTCTAACATAACTTTCATACATTATCATTACCAAGGGGAAGATGTGATTTAATTAAGTTGAACAAATCGTCATATGTGGTTTTTCTCCCGCCAGGTGATCCAGGACTGCAGCTGTTATCAACAACGGACAGTATAGAGGCTACTTGGGAAGAGGTGCCGGGCGCCAGTTACTACACTATCAGCTGGAGTCCCAACAATGGGACGAACACTGTCGACAGTGGCAGCAGCAACCCCTACATATACACTATCTCAGGTCTTGTGTCGTGTACTTACTACACCGTCACTGTCCAGCCGAGGGACAGTGTTATCGATGTCGGTGGACCTCTTACGTCATCTATAACAACACTTGCTCGTGGTAAAATATGTTATCACTCCACTCATGATCTAAGGATGAATTTATTTACAGTGTATAATACTGGTTTAAATGTCTATAAACAAAATATTTTATGATCATTATTACATTGAATATCAGCATTATCTTTTGCTTACCAGTCATTGGGGAGACATTCGCCAGTATATGTGGGAACATCACAGGAAAAGGAATCACATTTACACACTGACACCCACCCATCCCCCGCCACACTCAGTGATTCCCACATCAGAAGTCATCCCCAATCATGAGACTATGTGAAAGGTGTTCCCAGTTAGTTGTCATGTCAAACATTTAATTTCTCTTGACAAACATCTTCAGCGTGAATGGATCTCACTTAATCTTCGCTTCCTCATACAGTTATTAACTATACCTGCCCTACAAAGTTCACTACGGGCTCACCATAGCCAGAACTACTTGGAGCGTTTTGTTCCGAGAAGCTGAATAAAAAACAAAAACAGCCTGTAGCCATTCGAACTCTGCCTCTGATAATGTTAACAAGGTTTAACGAAGCGCATCTCAGAATCAGGCAAAATAAAATTGTAAAATAAATTTCGGAGAATTAATTTTTCAACTTCCTTCTCTAGTGAAGAAAAACACAGGAAAAATAAAGACAAAAATTGCTAGGATCATTGATCTCACACTTTCTGTCATATTCAGTATGTCTACAAGACAGTGTTCCACTGTAGTGTATCACACTATCGTGGATGTACCATTAGTCACCTTGCGCACTAGGAGACTTGAACACCCCGACCTGTCTCCCATGCCGGAGATCGGGTGGGCTAACAACAAAATTTGTAACGAAGTTAATGTATGCAAATACATGAACTGATAACAAATATACTTTTTAAAAATTCAATTAAATGGATATAACAAATATAATTAAACAAACTTCATACGAAATAAAATAAACTAAAATTAATTCATAAATAAAAAAAACAGGCAAATAACAGTAAATATAATACAATTAAAGAAATGTATGCTTGAATACTTGCACATAAAATAATATTTACAAGATATACATAGTCTAATCACGATAACATGATGTATCTATGATAAAATCACTGTAGAAAGATGGGGATTGAACCAGAGTCGTGGGTATCCCAAGACACACGCCTTAACTCATTGACCACGACATGCTAAAGATTATAAAACCTGGGTTCCGCCCGGATCCACTAGGACTCTCAAGGCACCGAGTTGGTAGTCAGTTCAAATTATGCACATAAGTTGCATACACTGGTACAGGTACTGGAAGTTCTCCACCAAATGTTCCCATCAAACACAAAATGAAGTTACAATATCTTAGTGGATCCTAGAGGATCCTACGTTGTAAAATATTTAGCATATGGTCCATGAATTAAGGGACGAGTCTGGGGTATACCAGGGCTTTGGTTAGCCCTGCTTCAAAGCTTTTCTATTAAAAATATATCCATCGTTCTTTGATAAAAACAAATTAATAGTTTGAATATAAAGTTTCACTCTACTAACCAGACTCCGACTCTCGCTAATCTCTGGTGCACTTTGCCCCTCCAGACCCCTTCCCAGTCACCGGCGTCATGGTGAAACCAGTCATCAACACACCATCTCAGTTGTCCGTCAGCTGGTCTAAGGCCGAGATATCAGACGGGGGGGACTGTGCCATAACCTACAGGATTACCTGGAAGGTCACCAATGGTGGACAAGATCAGAAGGAAGATACAACCAGTAGTCTAAGTTACACCATCAAGGACCTGAACGCCTATACCAGCTACACCGTCTGTGTAGCCGCCACGACTAATAAGACTTACAGTGATGATAAGTGCAACAACGGCAGGACAGACGAGGACAGTAAGTGTTGCTTGTGGTGGTGAGGCTGGTAATATTGGTGTTGGTGGTTGTAGTAGTGTGGTGTTAGCAGTTTTAGTACGGTGTTGGTGGTGGTATTAGTGTGGTGTTAGCAGTCTTAGTACGGTGTTGGTGGTGGTATTAGTGTGGTGTTAGCAGTCTTAGTACGGTGTTGGTGGTGGTATTAGTGTGTGGTGTTGTTTGTGTTATCAGTTCATGTTAATGATGGTCAGAAATAGTTCATATGAAACCCATTAATAGGTGATGACTTAGACTGCTGATTGCAGTATACCGCAGATGAGGACGATGGAGGTGATGGAGAATGAAGATGGCAATAATGTTGCATGGTGCGTGATGATAGTTTAGTATTTTGACAAATGGGAAAATCAGTAGGAGCCATAAAGAGGACTCGAACCCAAACACTTGATACATCACGTTAATGTAAATGTCATTGTGCATTTTACACATGAGAATGATTTTGGAGATGTTCACGCATGATAACGTTAGCTCCTGATGATGATGTACTCTTATCATTTTGCAGTAATATGCACACTATATACCTTACCTTGAGGTTACCTTGAGGTGCTTCCGGGGCTCAGCGTCCCCGCGGCCCGGTCGTCGACCAGGCCTCCTGGTTGCTGGACTGATCAACCAGATCAACAACTATAAATGTCAAATTAAAATATTGTCATGACACAAATGGAGGGTGATGGTTAATAGTCATATAAAAGATCCTTTTATATGAACATATGTATGAATGAATATATGATTGAATAATATGAATGAATATGAATGAATATATGAATGAATATATGTATGAATGAACATATGAATGTATGAATAAATGAAGCAGTAGAATGCTTGTTGGCTCAAGTAAGATTCTTTTTTGTAAACACCTAAACGTAATCACTTGGGCTGGACGGTAGACCGACGTCATCGCTTCATGCTGGTCAGCGTTCAATCCCCGACCGTCCAAGGGGTTGGGCACCATTCCTTTCCCCCGTCCCATCCCATATCCTAATCCTGACCCCTTCCAAGTGCTATATAGTCGTAATGGCTTAACCCTTCCCTCCCCAAACTCACTTATCTGATATTCTCTGGAATTAATCCAGCGACCCCACGTCTATTTTATTTTATTCGAGGTGTTGTAGTTTTCAGGACAGACTTATCTATTTTTGATAGACTGTTTATCTTGATTCTAAGATGCAGTCACAATCTTCACTTTACAGTCAATTAACCTTCACATTTATTAAAAACATAGTAGAGCACATTTGTACTATATTAGGCCTAAGCTAGTGTGTAATAGGCCTATAGTTGCTAGGAGAGGTTAGAATAGGTTATATATTTATGTTGCGGTTCATAAAAATTCCCATTTGGACAAATTTATTAATACAAAACATCAATATTTTGGTGGTCCATCACTACATACAGATCCTTCCGACCAAATAGTTATTATAAATAATAAAATTTGAAGATGATGGGCTAAATTATATAATATGTATGTTCAGTAATATGTTAGCGAGGAGGTGACCAACGTGTCCCTAGCTTGCAAGAGCTTGGTCGGAGGATATATTGTCAAAAACAAATAATTCAAAACAGGAACAAAACACACAACATAACCTTCTCTAGGCTGATAATATCTATATGGATATTTTAGAAATATAGTAATAACAGTGTTTCTTACATGCTTCTACATTACAATATTTACTATGTAATGGAATGTAAAAAATATATCTTCAATATCTTATAGAGCCAGGAGCAGTAAGCAGCACAGTTCTGAAGGTACTGGACGACTCGTCTCTGCAAGTACAGTGGACACGTCCAGAGAAGCCCAATGGTGTCATCACCCAGTACATGGTCAAGTGGACCTGGGAGGGCGGCAACAGTCAGTATACCGTCACTGCCCCCACCACCGGCTACACCATCACCGGCCTGGCTCCCTGTACCCGCTACTCCGTCACCGTCACGGCTGCTACGAGCAAAGGCTTTGGTGACGAGAGTGTCCCAAAAAGTGTTGCAACAGACAGTATAGGTGAGTACATTAGTGTACTGTGTGTACATGTGGGATCACCATATTGTACTTAGGCAAAGTGAGCGTTGCTTATGTTGACGTCTCTCTCAAACACCTCATTCAGCCTTATTTTAATACCATTAAATTTCATCCACATACTTCAGTCTCACTTAATGAATTCCAGCTTTCAACTTTCAGTTATTTAATAGCTAAACGAAGCACTGAATCAACACTTCATTTTTGTAACTTAACGTTTACCAAATCTTGAAAAATAAATACTTCAAACTGGCCTTCTAAGTCATAATTTGATTCCCCTCTTTCTCTCAGCAATAATGATAATTTAGTCAATAACGTTATTTACAGTTCTAGTTGAATGTTTGTGTACGTTTGTGTGTGTTTCAGAAAGTAATCATTCTACAGAAAGGCATTTTATTCGAGCTTAGATCTTACACGGTAAAAACTCTAGGGAACTGTATAGTCACAGTTCAGTATATCTTTTTTTTCCCTTCCTGCGATTTCCTGGGATCCTCCTGATTCTCGTGTGTGTGTGTGTGTGTGTGTGTGTGTGTGTGTGTGTGTGTGTGTGTGTGTGTGTGTGTGTGTGTGTGTGTGTGTGTGTGTGAGTGAGAGAGATACAAGAGTACAGCCTTCCTACACTTGTCAAGTCCCTGTAGTTAACTAACCCATGAAGAAGGATATGCACTCCCTGGAGGCAATTGTGACCCTAGTATTCACTTTTTATGTCCTGTGTTGACACTTGTGCACACGGGATCGCTGTAATCTCTTGTGGAAAACATCTGATACACTTACGTCTTGTATCAATATCACCTACTTGTAGATTACTGATACACGTTCCTACAATGACTGGTGACTGTGCGAAGAGAGACTTCAAGTATCATAACGTTCTGCTTTAAAATTAATGAATGAATTTAACGCTTCTTGATGTTTTAGCATATTACAATAGCAATACGTTCCTCCTTCCCCAGCTCCTGACCCGCCCAAGTCACTAGGGGCATATATGGTATTCGACGAGTCTGACAAGCTGAGTGTCAACTGGACACAGCCGGATGATCCAGGACCACTGTGTCCGGTGACCAGGTACAACGTCACCTGGTACCTGGCCAGCACCCAGGAGCTGGTGGGCCAGACGACCAGTGACACAAACCTCACCATCAGTGACCTGGAAGCTTGGACCAGCTACACCGTCTGTGTGGCTGCAGCAACTGAGCAGAACCTTATATATAAATATTCCCCGTCGTCCTGCACTAACGCTACAACCGACCAAGACAGTGAGTGTTCCATTCTTCTGTATAACTGATCTGTTTCATATGTAAGTGAATAATTATCATAGGGTCTAAGCCAGTATGGCTATATAGCACCAGTAAAATTAATAATATAATTGGCATAACTAAAAATATAAAAGATCATAATTACCAGAAACACATTATATTATAGATTTTATCAAGACAATTGTGTTGCGTTTTTTTAAGCGATATCATAGTCACATGAAGAGTTCCGTTCTGTGAGTAGATACAATGAGTGTCTTCTCTGGAACTTGGCTGTGATGGTCAGACAAATGTTTTTCAGCTGACAAGAAATTCAGTTGGAGGACTGAAACACCCAACATTATAGAAATATATAGTGTTCAGAAATATATAACTCGAGTATTCTCACACAGTAGTGTTAATAATAGATCTCTTAGCGTCAGGCCATGTTTAAATTGTAAAATGAACTTTAGATAGTTAATTGAAGCATGTCTCATGCTTCAATACGTAAATCGTGTGTATCAGTATGTATCACATTTTAGTATGAATCATTTGTTTCCTTCTCGGCTGGAACCACATAATGGGCTTCGTTTTATCTATTTACATCTTTATCAATTTGCGTTTGTTGTGAATGAGCTCCAGGAGCCAATTTTTCGCCTCATTCCTGTTCTTCTGCACCTTTTGCCGTCATCTTCAAAAGGACGGCATGAAAGATGCGAGTGTATAGAGAGACGGGTGTATGACGCGTAGCATCGGTGTTAGTGTACAATGGGACGGGTGTATGACAGGTAGGGAAGGTCCAAGTTTACAGAGATGACGTATGACAGATCGTTGAATATCAGGTTTGTGAAAAATACTGAATACCAAAATAGAATTATTCTAAAATAGAATTATTCTCAGTTTAATTTCTGTTATGTAATGTTATAAGATATCACTGGCATAACATGATGGAGTTTGGGAAGAAAAATAGTACATATTCAGCTTCAGAAATTCTAATGAACTCTTGGAATGTTTTAACTCGTGTATGTAGTTTTGAATTTGAAATCTGAAATATTTACAAATAATTTGTGTTGTCATCTGGGTTATCAAATTTTAACGAATTCAAAATATTAACAAATTTCCAGCATACATAACAAATTACTAGTTCACATAATAAACGATGGAAATGGGCTAACTACAATAATAACTGATGATTAGACATATTTTACATTCAATCGAGAAATTAATACATATTTAAAGATTGAATGTTTTCCTTGTTCATATCTGTATATTTTGTTCAAAATCAGCTCCGTTTTTTTTTATATCCCAGCGCCGGGGGCACCATCGGACACCAGGATAGAATCCCATACCGAAGTATCCTTGCTGGTGGTGTGGAGCCCGCCAGAGGAGCCCAGAGGGATCATCACCAGCTACAGTGTCGCCTGGAGCCCACCGGACACTGGTAATGGTACGGAGGTTACTGTGAACAGCAGCGTAACACAGTATAACATCACGAGCCTTACGTCCTGTGTCAGCTACACCGTCACTGTGACGGCCGCCACCTGCAAGGGCTACGGTGAACAGCTAAATATTAACATCTATACGGATGGATCTCGTGAGTGTACAAAGAGTAAATTTGTGTGTACTCACCTATTTCAACTCCTTTTGTTCTCCGACAGATTTCCTTCTGTTGTGTGTTTTTCTTTCTCCTATCTTTCCTTTCTTGCTTCTTTGTTTCTTCCTTTTGCCTCTAGACACTGCCTTTGAACTGTGAGCTAATGCGCCACTTGCCTGTCATATCCCTCATTGGTGGCAAGTCTTTCTTCAGCTACTTTGCGTTTACTGGTATTGTAGTTCATGAGCTTTGTATTGAGATTTTGTCACCGGCCTCAGCTAATACAGTAGGCTTGTCCATGGTTCCACAGCCCCGCCATCACCGCCAGTGACTTGTAAGAAGGTCGTCTCCCCTCACCAGCTCACTGTCACCTGGCCTCCAGTCGACATACAGTGTCCAGTAAACATGTACAAAGTAAACTATACGGGGACGTCCTCTGGTCCAACAACACCCAACAAGGCTCTAAAGAAGTTCAAACAACATATGCAGACCTGGGTGACTTAACACCGTGGACGACCTACACTGTGTGTGTAGCGGGAGTGGTCGTTATGACATTGTTGGTGCGTGGGACTGCTGCTCCTCTACTACCCTCGAGGCTGGTGAGTCTTAGTTTACTGGTAGAGTCTTACTACTACCAAGACGCTGGTGGCAATGGTATTAATGAACCAGTCTCACCTGCATCATGAAGACTTTACATTATAAATAATATTAGCGTCATTATACATTAATAATTAACTATGGGTAGCATCTATAAACACCCATACACATATGGAACACTAGGGTTCAATGACATTACTTACACTCAAACGATAACATTTACCAGTCGTGTGATCTCTCCATAACACAACAGTGAAACGGGAAAAGATTGATGACACTGGACATAACTAAACTGTAGGATAGAAGACAACACGAGGTATGATGACCACTAATATGTAAAGGAATATGACAAGACAGATTAGAAGTAGCGTGTGTTATAGAACACGAGAACATTGCTGTAAACTGAAGAACAAATGATGTTGAAAAACATGCGTACATTTATACTTAGAGAACAATTGACAGGAAATGAGCTTCACGGGAAGGTTAGTGTGAGCTGAGACCACTAACAGTTGTACAGCTGTTTATGATCACACGTACAGAGAAGACTCGACACCAGCATAGGTCTGTTACTATTGCTATAATTAGGAAATTCCAACTATTATAATAAATAAAATACTTGTTTTAATTTTGTGCCAAGTTTTAGATGAAATTTCATGTGAATAAATTTTAATAAAACTAAATTATATAGTAACGGAGCAATTTTGGTTAATGGATAGTTGAAGGAAAACGAATAAACTTACAGTGTGGATTTTAATAAAGTTGACACAGAATGTTCTTTACCACGATAGCGCCCGGGCCGCCAGTAGCCCTGACCATAGCGTCGGTGAGCAGTAAGACCGTGACGGTGTCTTGGGCTCCACCTAAGGAGCTCAACGGTGTACTGACAGGCTACCAGGTGGCCTGGGACAATGGCCTCTCCAACCTCACCGCCAACGTCACCACCTACACAGTCTCCGACCGCCGGCCAAAGTCACAGTTCAATGTTACTGTAAAGGTACGGCTATGATACTGTGTCCCTAGGTTCTGTTCTCTCCTATTGTTTTGTTTTATTTCTCAATAACCTTACGATTGCATCTATAACTGTTCACTTCATGCTTGTGACTCCTATCGCACTCTATCACATCACAGTTATGGCCCGTCGGAAGTATCCAGAATCTCGTATTTAACATTCAGTTTTCTAAAAAAAAATTAGATTCATTATTATTAATTATGGAACGGAGCTCAATGTAAAAAAATTGCAGCATTTCTCACGTCTATAAAAAGTTACTTGGAATAGCATTAACCTTGATTTTAACAATAACAACTGTACCCTGGAGAAACGTATTTGCTTCATTTGTCTGTGTGAAATACAGTTGTTTGTACGTAAATATGTGCCAAGGAACAGACACTACAGTGCCACCTTCGTCCCCCAGGCAAGGACGGCGGCAGGCTGGGGACCTGCTGCAATGGTCCGTGTGGCTACTGCTGACGATGGTGTGAACGTTGGAGCCGTGGTGGGCGGCGTGGTGGGCGGCCTCCTGCTGCTGGCGCTCCTCGTCGCTGCTGTCTTCTTCAGGCACAAGATAATGGATACATTCCAGGCGGCCAAACACACGTAATGATGCTTCTGTCTGTAATTCACTGTGAGAATTGTGTGATTTTTGTGTTGATGGGCAACTTATGTTCCATAACGATAGTGTATCGAAGACTTTTGCTTTGAAGTAAATAGTCAAGTTAGCTATGGAACGCTATTCATAAATATATATAATGTACACGAATAGAAAATCCCGAAGGCTTTCCTTATATATAGTGAATATGTTATTGTCTACTTGGGAGTTATGACTGCGTGTCCCGTCTTCCTTGTTGTGTTTTGATAAAGAGTTATGAACGTTCTAGTGAACTTAGTACACAACTTTCCCTTTGACACTTCCAACCTTCTATGGTTGTAGGTCTCACAACCTTTTTTCCTGGAGACTGATATTTAATTATGTTCAGTTGTGCATGTATTATTTGTTAATGGTCATATACCAGCATACGCAAGCATAGTGTATGCTGGTATACAGCATACTATACCAGCATAGTCTCCAGGTTGTATACTGAGCTATAAGCGTTGGTGTCAGCGTGGGAACTAAGACTCTCCACAGTCTGACGAAGGTGTACTCTGCAGGCGTCCACCTCCTGCAGGACCTCCTCCAGTCACCATAGTTCACCCGGGTGACCAGGTCAAGAAAGACGTCATGACCCATGACCCGTCGCACAAACATGCCCTGGTAAGTTTTCTGTGCATGTTGACCCAGGTGTGATTAGTTACACGTGTTAAGTGAAATAGTTTACCATTTGAGAAGCGTTATGCAGCATTTTTAACAGTATTATCTGGTGAAGTATTATCTGTTGCATTTGTAAAACTAATTTTGAATGGCAAAAATAGTAGGTAAAATAGTTTTTTACAATCTTCCTACGTGGAGAGTCATTGTTGATCCGTATTACTACCAGATAGAATTTGTCTTCCTCCAACTGAAGTCATTCATATTTTTTCCCTACTGTTTGGCTCATCCAACTAGCCACCTTTCATCCAACTTATCCATCTAGGCTCCGTGTCAGCCCAGCCACTTATAATCCATACTGCCTCTCCCATCCACTTGACCAACAGAGCCATCTGTTGACCGTAGGCGACAACCACACCTCCGCCAGGGAGCTTCTTCTTTACCCACATGTTAAAACATTAATTAACATTAGTCAGAGATATCCAGTGTTCTCTTATGTGTCACGTGATGCTATGAGTCTTTGAGTTAAGAGATAGCGTACAGAATCTTCAGCCATATTACACAGCAAGTCCACCAATCACAATGAAGGAAATCTGACCTTTGCTTCCCTTCTTGCTAAATTAATACTTGATGAATATTAATTGTTAGACATAATTCATCATGTTTCTGACAGACACCTCACTGAACTCATTATGAAAATATATGTAATATTTTGCCTTTTAAGAAGATGAATGAGATGAAATTGTGGGCGACACAACAAAGTTGAAGTGAGTGTGAGCTACACCAAGTAGCGTCACACTGAGGTTGTGAGCGAGGCTCGTTATACACAACCTCAGGTAACTGTTTCGTTATAAACTATGTTAACAAGTGTTGTACTGGTGTTTGGGCACCTCTCGAACTGTGGCGGATCTTGTTGTTGTTCTAGAAATGCGTACTGTAACATGAATGATGTGTACAATAGTGTATGTGGTGGTGTGTATCATTGCAGTACTCTGGGAGCGCCGTCCCGCGGGCGCTGAGGGAGGAAGTGTCGCCACACAAGGCTCCAAGTGCCCAGTCTCCAGGCGGCCTCGCGCTGAACACTGTTACCACTCGCCCGTGTATGTGTCTTTTATTAATTGTTTACGTTATTGCTCTCTCGTCAGTAACTGGTGACGTGGTATATTGGCTGTATGTGTGTATATATATATATATACACACACAACTTCTACCTAAGTTTACATATGTGCCTCCTTGCTTATTTTCCATCTATCAAACAGTCTCGTTTCGTAACTCATGCCTTTCACCTCTGGTGCCGGTCTTATAACATGCTTTGGGTTTTCTCCACCTAACTTTTGCATTGATGATAAATTAACTCTATACTGGCTCTTCATTTTCAAGAAATGGTCACTTAAACTTAAATGCTCCTTTCAGCATTTTCTTCTAAATAAGAAATGTCCCATTGTTATCAACTTTCTTCCTCAGACTCTGACCATACATATGTGAACGAAATCTCCGACGAAGACGACCCGATCTACATGAGCCTGGACTAGCAAGCCTGACGTAGCCTTCTACTTCTACAACGACTGATACTGAAATAAACAGCAGTTCCCTAGCAAGAGAAGCGTTTATTGTCACTGATTCATCGCCAGTACCCTGGATTGATGACTGTATTGATTAGATCAGGAATGACGAATAAATTGATGATCGCTCTATAAAAGGCTTATACCACATCCCCGCTCTAACGAGGGAGGCCAAGAGATCATCGGCCAATCGTGAGAGTCGATTGGCTTTTGAAATTTCCTTTATTATTGTATTTTTATTTACCTTTGTTGTTTGGTAATTGCTGCATAGAACAAGGTGCTCATTGTTTGGCTGTATATATGTGCATTCCTTGCGATTAGGCTTATATATGCAGGTAACTTTCAGTATGATTATCAGGAGATAACATTCTCCTTAGGAATTTTTAGTTACTTGCTTAATTTATTGTGCATTGAGATTACTTAGTGAACTGTAACTCTTTCTTCAATGTGAAGATATTAATGATATTACTGTAGTTTAAATGTGGTTCCCAACCGGTGGCTCCCGGAATCTAAATTCTGAGTTCTGGTATATGTGAATCGTCGAGAATCCTGATTAAGGATTAAGTGGTGAGAATCCTGATTAGGCCATTATTGTCATTTATAAAAGGTGGCAGGGAGTCGAGGGTCTTTTGAGTTTTAGGAAATAGGGTCGGAAGTCCAAAGAGTCTGCTAATTACTGGTTTAAGTGATAATTTGTCGTCCATTAGAGATGTTAATGCTGTGGTGATATTTGACATTTACTTACACGTGTATTGCCGGTTTGGTGTCTTCTTTTTGTAATTACTTACACGTGTATTGCCGAGGGGATAGTGACGTAATTGGGCATCCACATTCCTGTTCACGATTGTGTGTTTGTGTTCGTTTCCATCTCAACCTCTCATCCAAAAATGAGAATACTTGGAACCACTATTGGTTTAACGTACAAAAGTGGACTGTTGCACCAACAAAAGTTCACGTTTTGCAATAGTAATTTTATAGACATGATGATGAAGTAGGCAACAACCCAATCTAAATTTCCTAGGCCTAGTATAGTACTCATGTGTACTAAATAAGACTTGAGTTTGGGAATATTTGGCCTAAGATTGCTTATTTAGGCCTAGAATAAGTTGGGTTATGTTGCATAAAAATACTGAAGCTCTTTTTGGCGTGCCTTTTGTAGTATTCCAATAGTACAAAATTATAACATTTTGAAATACAACAGACTATATTTTGTACGTACGACCATCAGTTGCTATAGTGCTAAACATTGTATAGGATGGGTAGTTTATAATATATTCTGATGTATATATTTCTTGTTTATGTTTATGCTACATCCTACAGTAGCTGAGTAGGGGGGGGCCTGATAGCTGAGTGGACAGCGCTCTGGGCTCGTAATCGTAGGGTCCGGGTTTGATCCCGGCTGATGGCAGAAACAAAATAGCCTGTTTTAATATTGCAAAAAATAGCAATAATAGCAAAAAAACTTTCTTTTACCCTGATGCTCCTGTTACCTACCAGTAAATATTACCTGGGAGTTAGACAGCTGTCAGGGGCTGCTTCCTGTGTGTGTGTGTGTGTGTGTGTGTGTGTGTGTGTGTGTGTGTGTGTGTGTGTGTGTGTGTGTGTGTGTGTGTGTGTGAAAAAAATAGTAACAGTTGATTGATTGACAGTTGAGAGGCGGGTCGAAAGAGCTGAGCTCCACCCCCGCAAACACAATTAGGTGAATACAACTAGATGACACACACACACACACACACACACACACACACACACACACACACACACACACACACGTGTTCGTGGGCAAAGTTTAATTTAAATTCTTGTTTTGCCCTCAATATAGTTAGTAATCACTAACTGTAAATCTTTGGGAAGCTGCTAAGCCACAAGACCAAAAACACTACAAGTTACTGAACAGTTAATGAGACACTGGAGCGTCCTGTAATAATCAATGACAAGTTATCTTGGAACTTAATCTTGAGTATAATCACCAACATATCTACAACCAGGTCACCTCTCGGTTACGGGAGAACCATTCATGATCAAAACCTGTGCTATGGTTGCCGATCTCATCTACATAATTACCCAAGTTTATGTGTGTAGGAGATAGTTGACAGCCAGTAGTACTGTAGGCAGCCACGCCCCCAATGGTCAGATCATTCCTTTGTGCTTGATGTGGAGTAGAAAAGTGTTTATACTAATTATTGTACATAATAATGAATAATTAGTCCATTTTAAGGACTATTTTTCATTCAATTAAAGTACTAAAGTAAAAAAATAAAGTTTTTCATTCAATTAAAGTAAAGATAATTTTTCCAGCTATTAAATGTCTGATTATTTTATTTCTTATACCTATGCCCACGAGATGCCTTCACAGTTCAAAGAAACTAAATTTCAAAGTAGGTCCTTTGTGGGTAGCAAGAGCAGCATTACTGAAGTGGTCAATGAGAGCAAAAATTTACCTGCAGGTGCTAATGAGCACTACAACCTTAGAGAACAAACTAAAGTTAATTGATGGTTTATGCACCAACAAAGTTTTCAATTGTAAAATTTAAGCGTTACAAATTAGAGGATAAATAAAGAAATCCCTGATAATCACGCAGCCTTTGATTATAATTCTGATAAGGAAAAATGTATTTTAAGATAACATTAGCCAAAAGACACTTAAAAGTAAATCCCACCAAAGCCAAATAAACCTTGTCGGAGAAAGTTAAACAATTGTCAAATTAATTAATAACTGCAGGTTAATTTACTATATATAACACCCAAACTATCAGTGGAGATGGACTTCTGGAGAAAGTTTTAGGAGTCCTTCCAAGCTCTTGCAGATGAAATACCAACCATCGAGAACTATAGACTGGATATTTCGGTCCAAAAGGAGGACTGTTTTTTTTCAGCAAAATCAGCAAAAATGTCAGAGGAAGCTGCTTTTATGTGGTGTTAGGTGAGGTCACCTGAGGGACAATAGTACGTGTCAGGTTGTGCTCTTCTTATGACACCAAATCTGGTATCCACTGTCCTGGGATAAAAATATAAACAATTGATGGTTTACAAAGGAAGGTCCTATTATTTTACCTCTGTAGCCACGCTGAGGGGAGGAGGTAGTGGTGGTCAATCCTTCTAACAGTAGGAGGAAAAGGGAGTGAAAGCTAACTTCACTTACACCCTCACATAAGGTTTCGTAAGTCACAAAAGGGTCGGGAGCTGTTCCAAGATACAGCCAGATATAAAGATTGGAGCCCAAGATTGGAACTCATTCCCAGCAAACACAAACTGCTAAAAATATAAGCATCTTGCAGAAACATTTACGTGCGTTGAGAAAATTGTCAAACATTTCTCTGGGTCATCAAGAATCACGTACACCAAAACCTTAACATGATATTTTACCCAGATACCGTCCAAGTGAAATAGTTTTATGATAAAGCCGCATATCTGCTATCAGATAAGAGACGCAACTTCTGCCTCATTATCAGTGAACAAGTAATGATAGAGAGAAGGACACAAGCGTCTAGTAGTCAACCTCTCGACCCTCTGGTGCGCGGGTCCTCGTCCACCTCCACCCTGGGAAATATCCCCAATATGAAACTTTTTTGTAGCTTACTGTTGTTGTTGCTGTACCTGGCGGTGACGGGGAGGCCCAGCGACGCCCAGCTCCTGCGGCAGGTCAGTCCCACATCACCGGGGTAGTTATCCCGACACTGTCAAAAGCCACAGTGTCCGTACAGTGTCACGGACACTATTGGAACACAAACCATTTAGCATGTGAACTACGCTTATTTCTTGTGGAATAAAAGCCCAGTTTGACTCATAATCTCAGTTTTAAGTACTTCACTGTCTTCAATTTAGTTTCGGGACGTTACAGCATTGCCAAGATTGTATTCCAACCAATTATCGTCTTTGTACGCACAGTACTGCCATCTTTTGCAGCGACGGAAACACGGCCGACGGTAGTTAGTGTTATTTTAGCCCCGGACTGCACGACAATTGGCGAGCCCATCAATCAGAGTCGCCGGTTTACCAAGACAGAGGCGACGTGAACCCAGGTCAATCAGAGTGGAATCAGTTTCGGATCACAGTCCTCGGAGCAGTGTAGTCCTGACCAAACTTTACCAAGTCACAACCTGTGCACGAGTCGCGTGTTCGCCAGGCTGGAAGATATCATGGTCCTTGAAGATTTTTTCGTTAGATATCATTATGAAGATTTTTTTCGATATTTTAAGGCTGCGTTATAAGTGACAAGACGATTTAGTGAACCTTTGCGTAAACTAGATTGGATTCCATTGGATCCTCACTTATGAGGTGCTATGAGAAGTCTACACTGTGCTTGTCATTGGTAAAATAACATACTGTGGGACTGATATGTACACTGAGATAATTATGAGGAGAGACATTATATATAGTGCAAATAGTGAAACGTAAAAGAACGATTATAGTGTAACCTGGTGAGGGCAGTAAAATCTTAGCATATCGATATGTTGAACATTGACATATTTCATATAAGCTAACAATGTGTACGTATGTGTATCCTGAAAGTAATATAGTAGGGGTATTTTTACTGATCTTTGTATATTATTGTATTTCCCCAAAATCATAGACATCATTTGTAAGAGTGAGGCAAAAACCATAGGTGAGCCACAACTGACGACGGGCCAGGCTGGTAAACTTTCCCTGTCACAATTCTTTATGAAAACTTTCTCGTGGAAACTGAAACACAGATACCAAGAATATTACACATATGTTGGGGTTTGCTCCCAAACGGAGGTTGGATCCCAGCAGTCTCTACATGCACTGTATTATCTTCATTGGCACAGTACTGCCTCTGTGCTAACAGTACACTTTACACACAGGGCGTCTTTTCTCGCACAGTTGTACCTGGGAATGTACAGTACTGTTGTTGACAATGAGGTGTGCTAATGATAAGACACAACTTACCAGGCTCAATCATTGACGTTTTCACCATAAAGAATGGGTCGTTCTTTGTGGTGAAAGAGCGACCATATATTTTTTATTGTAAATGCCGAAACAAAGGTCCCCAGACTCTATTTTATTGATAGCTAAGTGATAGTTAATGCAAGTTTAAAACCGTAACAAATTAAAATAATTTATATCTTTTACTTGGGCTGAGCTGATAAGAAAAATGGAACATCATAATTTTATTCAATAATCATTGAAGTTATCAGTGCAAGTTCTCAGTAGGTCGACAACTCCGGCTAATAATATACGATTGACGCCTGATTATATCTGCCTCGCCAAGACTCGGAGCAACAGTTGTTCAACCATCACAAGTCTGACAGTCTGACTATAGACTTCCTGCGATTTTTTTGTCACCGGAAAGTCTGCTAAAATATTTATAATCATTCGACACCGTGATAAGTCAGTCTTGCTGAGAATGCTGCTTGATGGTAGGCTAAGTGTCTTTAGTAAGTAATTTACTTTATATTTATAGATCCTGTCTTGGAATTAATGATAAGAGTTTCGCAGAATAATCTAAAAACTTATTTAGTTTTATCAATTATAAAATATAACGGTAAAACATGAAATATATAGCCGCCTCTTGGTGATTTAAGTTGGTTATGTTCACGCGACAATGTCTCGGTGAATATCTTCTGTTGCAACTATTTAGAAGTCAAGATATTACTCAGTCACAGTCAGCTGGAGATGCTGCTGTCCAGACTACCACACTACTGAAACGATGTATTGTCCAATATTATGACCTTATCAATAATATCTATTATATATATGCAAGATAATTTTATGGATGATTTGTTGTGTTGTCTGACTTTACCAACACACACAATTGCAAAACAAATATTCAGATCACCGTGTGGCTGCCTGGCTGGAAAATACAAACTCGACTGAACTAATGGCACAACTGCAGGTGATGCTGCAGCTGTACGTGGGTGAAGAATTAAACAAAGTGCGATTCAAACGTAAAAAGTGAGTGAAGCACTGTCTGATAAAGACTCGAATGTAATATATTTGACTCGTTTGTGAATAGATTTGGAGATGTTGTAAAGATGGCCCTGCATGATGCAGCCCATCTCTACAGGTTGACTGTTACTTAATTAAATACACACAGACACACACACCTCCCTGCCTCCCTACATTAGATGGAGAGTGGTGCTAATGTAAAACCTGTACATTAGTTGAATGACAGTTGAGAGGTGGGACCAAAGAGCCAGAGCTCAACCCCCCCACAAGCACAACTAGGTAAGTACATCTAGGTAAGTACATCTAGGTAAGTGCGCGCACACACTCACACACACACACACACACACACACACACACACACACACACACACACACACACACACACACACACACACACACACACACACACACACGTGTGTGTGTGTGTGTGTGATAGATATGATAGAGCTGATAGATATCGATAGATAGATCGATAGATCGATAGATATGATAGAGCCCAGTAGGCTCAGGAATCTGTACACCAGTTGATTGACAGTTGAGAGGCGGAACCAAAGAGCCAAAGCTCAACCCCCGCAAGCACAAATAGGTGAGTACAAATAGTTGAGTACACACACACACCCATAGGGAGCCGGCGGCACAGCGGACAGCACGCCGGGCACGTGATCCTGTGGTTCCGGGTTCGATCCCGGGCGCCGGCGAGAAACGATGGGCAGAGTTTTTCACGCCATGCCCTTGTTACCTAGTAGTAAATCGGTACTTGGGAGTTAGTCAGCTGTCACGGGCTGCTTCCTGGGGAGTGTGTGAGTGTGGTGTGAGAAAAAAATAGTAGTTCAAACAGTTGATTGACAGTTGAGAGGGGGGCCGAAAAAGCAGAGCTCAACCCCCGCAAGCACAACTAGGTGAATACAGCCAGGGGAATACACACAAATAAACAAAGACTCGTCCACACGGTTAAATGTATTTTGCAAAAGGCCTTATTAAGTTGAAGGCGGGACCCCAGAGTCGATGCTTCGATGCAACCGCAAATAGGCGAGTACCTAATACCTAATAAGTACCTAATATCAACTAATATATATATATATATATATATATATATATATATATATATATATATATATATATGTCGTACCTAGTAGCCAGAACTCACTTTTTGGCCTACTATGCAGGGCCAGATTTGCCTAACAAGCCAAGTTTTCCTGAATTAATATATTTTCTCAAATTTTTTTCTTATGAAATGATAAAGCTACCCATTTCATTATGTATGAGGTCAATTTTTTTTTATTGGAGTTAAAATTAACACAGATATATGACCGAACCTAACCAACCCTACCTAACCTAACCTAACCTATTTTTATAGGTTAGGTTAGGTTAGGTAGCTGAAAAAGTTAGGTTAGGTTAGGTTAGGTATGTTAGGTAGTCGAAAAACAATTAATTCATGAAAACTTGGCCTATTAGGCAAATCGGGCCGTGAATAGTAGGCTGAGAAACGCGTTCTGGCTACTAGGTACGACATATATATATATATATATATATATATATATATATATATATATATATATATATATATATATATATATATATATATATATATATATATATATATATATATATATATATATATATATATATATATATATATATATATATATATATATATATATATATATATATATATATATATATATATAACAAATACACCCAGAAAGGCAAATATGCAGTGACAGAACCTTGTGGAAACAATGAAGTGATATAAAACTAGGTAACCAAAATGGATATAGACAGAGCTGGTTTAATAGATATATAAAGACAAATATACTCCAAAGTTTTGTCTCACCTCCTGGCGTCTTGAATAGTTAGGACACCAAACTGTAGAAGATAACTCACATTCTTCTTTTATAATTGGTTGTTTTTTATCTGAGGTCTCCACAGATAAAGCCAAACTGGATAAATAGACTAAATGTAAATAGAATTACACTTAATGTTACTTTAATTTTCCTTAAGAACAGTAGATTAAAATAGTAAAGAAAAATTAGGAATCCTGCCATGACCTTTGTTAAAATATTCTTATCTTCCAGGAAGATGTCTACCTTCAGGGCAACAACGAAGGTAAATATTTATCTTGCAATGTTTACGGTCATCAGTTATCTCTAACACTTATTGGTCATCATTATTTTGGTATTAGACATTCAATGTATGCTTGGCTGCTTGTTTTGGTTGACAAAATGGCAGCTTGTTTTGCAATGGTTCTCCGCACCGGTAAAGAGATGTCTTCTTGTCACCGATTGCATACAAATCATCCTGTGATATGAGTGGGGAGGACTTGGACGGATGAGTCTCGTTGCACGTCAACTGATTAAAGAAAACGTAGCATAATGATTATTTAATGTAGACATTCGCATTTGAATATTAAAATGAAGTTGTAGTTCCTTAGACCCGCACAAGAAAACCGAGTTGCAATACACTGTTGGTTAGGGTTTATGTCCATTGGTTAAATTGATTAAATAACTTAATTTCATGAATAATTAAACAAAAGAGAATTATTGAATAAGTTTTCTATACGCAGAGACCAAGTGGGTACAATATTAAAGAATGCCAATTCAACGTCATCAACCTAAATTCAGTATTGAATCAACGTTGACAACGTTGATTCAGCACTGTACCAACGCCACCTTGAATATTGTGCCCACTTGGTAGCTGAGGTATTTATAGATCCTGATAAAAAACATATTCAGCCACTATATTATTCCTCAGTCTATGGTACTAAGAAAATATTTATTAATTAAATAAATGTAATCAACAGATCACTGCATGCACGTAAGAAATACTTTCAAAACAACAAACACACCTAAGTGTAGACAACTCAGCCCTGGAAGAGGCAGAAAAGTTGTATAACAGTGGACGCAAGTGTAGTGGTCATATATATATGAGTACTCTTTATTTTTTTCTCCGAGGCTATGGATCCCTACACTTGCACCAGAGGTGGTACCCCTTCTAGGTTATATATATATATATATATATATATATATATATATATATATATATATATATATATATAACCTAGAAGGGTTATATATATATATATATAACACACACACACACACACACACACACACGTGTGTGTGTGTGTGTGTGATAGATATGATAGAGCTGATAGATATCGATAGATAGATCGATAGATCGATAGATATGATAGAGCCCAGTAGGCTCAGGAATCTGTACACCAGTTGATTGACAGTTGAGAGGCGGAACCAAAGAGCCAAAGCTCAACCCCCGCAAGCACAAATAGGTGAGTACAAATAGTTGAGTACACACACACACCCATAGGGAGCCGGCGGCACAGCGGACAGCACGCCGGGCACGTGATCCTGTGGTTCCGGGTTCGATCCCGGGCGCCGGCGAGAACGATGGGCAGAGTTTTTCACGCCATGCCCTTGTTACCTAGTAGTAAATCGGTACTTGGGAGTTAGTCAGCTGTCACGGGCTGCTTCCTGGGGAGTGTGTGAGTGTGGTGTGAGAAAAAAATAGTAGTTCAAACAGTTGATTGACAGTGAGAGGGGGGCCGAAAAAGCAGAGCTCAACCCCGCAAGCACAACTAGGTGAATACAGCCAGGGGAATAACACAAATAAACAAAGACTCGTCCACACGGTTAAATGTATTTTGCAAAAGGCCTTATTAAGTTGAAGGCGGGACCCCAGAGTCGATGCTTCGATGCAACCGCAAATAGGCGAGTACCTAATACCTATAAGTACTAATAAAACTAATATATATGATATATATATATATAGATATATATAAATATATAAATATATATATATATATAGAATATATATATATATATATGTGTGTGCGTATATCACGAAATTAAACACGTGATTAAAATGTGACATGTCAGACCACGGAGGAAAAATGAAACAGGAATTTCCTTAAGTACTTTCGTATATTAATACATCTTCAGAAGGAGTATATATATATATATATATATATATATATATATATATATATATATATATATACATATATATATATATATATATATATATATATATATATATATATTATATATATAAATGAAACGAACAATTTCCGAACGTTTTTCGTGTTCCATCACATTATCAAGAATATACAGACAGAGGACAGATTGATTGATGAAGATTAAGCCATCCAAGAGGAGGCACGGGCATGAAAAGCCCGTAAGTGGTATATTTTTTTAGTGAATGTATACCATGTGCTGAGGTTGCAATTAATCGTCAGTTTTTATTATGTGGTTGCTATCGAGGGGGGAAGATGCTGCTAGACACCTATCTTGACCAGAAGAGTGGCAGTGTTGATGGCTTCAGGGTGGTTACTGCAAGATTCAGGGACTCTTAAAGCTCTTCTAAGGTTGTTGGTTGTGCTTCACATTCCAGGAGATAGTGAAGTAGTGGCTTTTCTCTGATTGTTTGGCAGGAGATGCATTCCCTCTGTCTGGCTTCACCAATTTTCCAGTTGCATCTGTAACCTAGACGTAGTCTATATAACCGAACTGCTATTTCCTGTGGATTCCATTCGGAACATTTAACTTGTTTAACTTTGTGGCCTGAAGATACCATATTGCAGAGAGCAAACCTTCTACTACTCTCTGGTTAGATGGGCTTCGTTGAGGTGTGAAAATTTTGGTGATGGTGTTTTTTATGTACTCTAGGCTGGGTTAGATTGTTTTGTGGATCACTAGAAGAGTGTGGTCAAGCACTTTCACCGGCTTTCTCATTAATGGGATTCCAACATGGGATGTGATTCAGGTTACGGTTATGTTGATTTCTTTGCCTTAGCTACTGCTCCAAGAAACAAAATGGTTATAATNTACAGTGGCAAAATAAGTTATTCCCATTCGGCTTAGATTTAATGATATGTGTCCCAAAATCTGCAAATTGGGTGATGATGGTGTCTCTTTATTCAGGTTGTTGGAGGTTGCTGGCAAAGATGTTGAATAGTACAGGGCTCAAACAAGATCCCGGCGGAAGAGTCCTGCTTTAGATTATTTGCAGCTAGAAAACGGGGTCAAAGAGCTAAGGCTCGATCCTGCAAGCGCAAATAGGTGAGTAAATACACTCACTACGACTATGCCATGTTAAGATGCTAAGCTTCCAATTTACCCTATGTGCAGCTTTACAAGTTGATGTATTTATCTTCACACTACAGTAGCCGGATGACGCTTGGTCTCCTGGCAAAATGGCGGCCACAGTTATTTAACACTTAAAGGGCACCTAAGCAGAATGTACGTGGATCTTGTTTGTAGACTAAATGTTCTCCCTACACGGATTATCCTACTTGTTTTCCAAAAACATGATCCGCTAATCGCTTTACAACCAAGTCCGTAGTACTGTAGGATAAACAGGGGCAAATTATAACAGAACGGATACTAATCGTCCCACCCTGAAGTAGATTCGAACTCTGGTCTCTCTGCATACTGGGCAAGTGAGGAGAACGCAAAGCACTACACCACACCACCTATAACAGTGAAAGCTCATAGCAAATCATAATATAGATTTATTTATACAAATTTAAAAAGAGATTGCATATGACCTTTTAGAACAAACCTCCTCAGGTTGTCAAGACCGCTCAGGCGAACTAGTGCACAACTTCGTCTGCAATCAACTTAAATACTAAGTAATGTTAGCTTTTCCGGGACACGCGCTCTAATACACACACCAGCGTACACAGTATTGTCCAGTGTTCAAAGCAACTGCGCTCCTGAATATAGCTTCAATAAACACACTCTCGCGTACAATAGTTCCAGGAAACCGTTCCACATATATATATATATATATATATATATATATATATATATCAAACTGAAAACTCACACCCCAGAAGTGACTCGAACCCATACCGCCTGGAGCAACGCAACTGGTATGTACAGGGACGCCTTAATCCGCTTGACCATCACGACCGGACATAAGGAAGTGATAGCCGAAGCTATTTGAACCACTTCCCCGCCGGCACTCGGATGGTAATCTGGGCATAGCATTTTATCAAATCACCTCATTTTTGGAGCAACACGTGAGGAACAGAAATGCAAACAAGCCTGAATGGTCCCCAGGACTATATGCAACTGAAAACTCACACCCCAGAAGTGACTCGAACCCATACTGCCAGGAGCAACGCAACTGGTATGTAAATGGACGCCTTAATCCGCTTGACCATCACGACCAGACATAAGGAAGTGATAGCTGAAGCTCTTTGAACCACTTCCCCGCCGGCACTCGGATGGTAATCTTGGGCATAGCATTTTTATCAAATCACCTCATTTCTTGGGGCAACACATGAGGAACACAAATGCAAACAAGCCTGAATGGTCCCAGGACTATATGCAACTGAAAACTCACACCCCAGAAGTGACTCGAACCCATACTGCCAGGAGCAACGCAATGGTATGTACAAGGACACCTTAATCCGCTTGACCATCACGACCGGACATAAGGAAGTGATAGCCGAAGCTCTTTGAACCACTTCCCTGCCGGCACTCGGATTGTAATCTTGGGCATAGCATTTTATCAAGTCACCTCATTTTGGGGGCAACACGTAAGGAATACAAATGCAAACAAGCCTGAAAGGTCCCCAGGACTATATGCAACTGAAAACTCACACCCAGAAGTGACTCGAACCCATACTGCCAGGAGCAACGCAACTGGTATGTACAGGGACGCCTTAATCCGCTTGACCATCACGACTGGACATAAGGAAGTGATGCCAAAGCTCTTTGAACCACTTCCCCACTGGCACTCGGATGGTAATCTTGGGCATAGCATTTTACCAAATCACCTCATTTTGGGGGCAACAAGTTAGAAACACAAATGCAAACAAGCCTGAATGGTCCCCAGGACTATATGCAACTGAAAACTCACACCCCAGAAGTGACTTGAACCCATACTGCCAGGAGCAATGCAACTGGTATGTACAGGACGCCTTAATCTGCTGACCATCACGACCGGACATAAGGAAGTGATTGCCGAAGCTATTTCAACCACTTCCCCCGCCGGCACTCGGATGGTAATTGGGCATAGCATTTTATCAAATCGCCTCATTTTTTGGGGCAACACGTAAGGAACACAAATGTAAACAAGCCTGAATGGTCCCCAGGACTATATGCAACTGAAAAACTCACACCCCAGAAGTGACTCGAACCATACTGCCAGGAGCAATACAACTGGTATGTACAGGGACGCCTTAATCCGCTTGACCATCACGACCGGACATAAGGAAGTGATAGCCGAATCTATTGAACCACTTCCCGCGGCACTCGGTGGTAATCTTGGGCATAGCTTTTATCAAATCACCTATTTTTGGGGCAACACGTGAGGAACACAAATGCAAACAAGCCTGAAAGGTCTGGCGTGATATCAACCCCCAAGTCTTTTCTTTCTCTGACTCCTGAAGAATTTCCTCTCCCAGATGATACCTTGTATCTGGCCTCCTGCCCTACACCTATCTTCATTACATTACATTTGGTTGGGTTAAACTCTAACAACCATTGCTCGACCATTCCTTCAGCTTGTCTAGGTCTTCTTGAAGCTCAAACAGTCCTCTTCTGTCTTAATCCTTCTCATAATTTTGGCATCGTCCGCAAACATTGAGAGAAATGAATCTATACCCTCCGGGAGATCATTTACATATATCAGAAACAAGATAGGACCGAGTACAGAGCCCTGTGGGACTCCACTGGTGACTTCACGCCAATCGGAGGTCTCACCCTCACCGTAACTCTCTGCTTCCTATTGCTTAGGTACTCCCTTATCCACTGGAGCACCTTACCAGCTACACCGCTTGTCTCTCCAGCTTATGTACCAGCCTCTTATGCGGTACTGTGTCAAAGGCTTTCCGACAATCCAAGAAAATGCAGTCCGCCCAGCCCTCTCTTTCTTCCTTATCTTTGTCACCTGGTCGTAAAATTCTATTAAGCCCGTCAGGCAAGATTTACCCTCCCTGAACGATTGTCACGAAGTCCGTTGATTGTTGGCGATTTGACGAAGTCCTTTCTCTCCAGATGTGATACCAGGTTTTTTTCACGATCTTCTCCATCACTTGCATGGTATACAAGTCAAGGACACTGGCCTGTAGTTCATCTAAAATCATTGTAGATGTGGGGGATGGATACGCCCCTCTGTAACAAGATTCTAGATAACACAAGATGTAGTAATAAATGGATATGAAAAGGGTAATATTGATAATGTATAAAGTATATTAAAGCAAAAAATAATGGATGTGAAATGGATATGTTCAAATACTAGTTTAGAAGCGGGGTTGTGATTTGTGGAACAGATTACCTGATATAATGAAAGGATTACCCGATTTAGGCATAGGATTGACGTGAATATCAGAAGTATATTTTTTCTATAAGCTGTAACAATGATGTCAATTAAATAATGTACAAAATAGTAAGAGTGGTAGTAGAAAATACTCAAGTGATCAGGAAATCTGAAATGGTCTTAAATGCCTTACTAACAAGACCAAATAGTATTCTGTCTATAAGGAATAATATATATTTCTCGAACTTAGTAGATAGAACCGTACAACTTAGTCTAGTAACTAGGTGTAATATGCCTAAGAGATAGAGCGATTTCCGACAATTATTATCTTTCCTAGTTGGTTCTTGCTAACAATATTAATAAATTATATTAGAAACATGAATTACTGATTTGATTAGGATAACTAAGGATAGGTTAGGTTAGGTTTCGTCAAAGTGCTATGTTTGACTCGAAAAAAAACACTCTCCATCATGTATAATGCAATTGAAAACTTCATTCCATAAGAGAATTTGGGACAAATTTAATTATACACATGCTAAAGCAAACACTGGTAGACACAGCAGACAAACACTTCTTGAGTAACATTATACCGAACCAACAGGAGTAAGGGAAGACCATCAGTGACCTGAAGTTTTTCCCAATATAAGCCAGATGTGTGACGATAGAGTATGAGACGCCCTCCAAGGGGCTAGCAATCATGTCCCAAGGGACTAGCAATCTCGCCCTAGAGATTAGCAACCACTTCAATATCCTTCTTGATTACATAATGGAGCGAAACAAGTTGGCAAGACAAAGAAAGACACTGGGGAAGATGAGACGACAGTAAGATGAGGGACTTTGTAAATTAAGTCCAATTAGGTAGGTAATATTGGAAGTGATGTCAACAAAAGAGCCAATGGAAGTTATTGCTAAAAAAAAATAAAGAGGAGCACAAAAATACCTAAGTAAACCCCTATTTCAACGAACAATGTAGAGAAACAAACGAAAGTTCCCAAAAAAAACTAAAAACAACAACTACAGAACTAGCAACAGAGGACAATATAGATGCACTGAAAGTTAGAGGATTTCATACACAGAAGTCAGAGGAAAGTTGAGGCAATTTGCAAGCAGCATTGCAGCAACAGTAAAGCACTAACCAACACTATTCTATAACCCTATAACAAAAACAAAAGTAGGAGACCTTGTGATCAGAATTAAGATACAAGAGGGGAGAATTCTCACAGTAAACAAGGTGTGTGAGGAACTTGACTAAAAGATAAAAAAAAAATAAGCATTTTTTATATTATATATATTATATTATATATATATACTATATATATATATATATATATATATAATATATATATATATATATATATAGTATATAAAACTTGATTTTATTGTTTGAAGCCGTTCTGAGCCGCAATACATACGGCAGAGCAAATTAACAATAAACTGGTTTCTAAACTGCCATTACATACTCGGTTCATTTTAGAAGGCGGGAAGTCCTGTAAATGATTCAGAATATTTACATGCAAATCAACACTAGTGTTTATTACTATAATATTATTTACACTAATTACACAGCTTGTTCGGACAATGATAAATATCCCTCACCCAAATTCTGACACCTGGACTGGTTGTTACAGCGACGGCCTCCGTTTCTTGCTGGTCGGCGTTCGATTCCGGTCCAAGTGTCTGGGCACTATTTCTTCACTCCATCCTTATACCCTAACTATTATCCAGTCCTTGCATCTCTCCCATGGGCTGTACAGGCTTATTTCTTCCCCATAATACTTCCCCTTTGTAAATATTAATCACATGTTTCCCTTCACAGCTCCAGAATCCTTTAGAGCTGAAAGTATTAAAACGAAGAAGGTTACCTTGTCTTGGAGTGAGGCTAACACGGAGTGCCAGGCACTGGGGTACCAGCTCTCGTACGGCACTACAGTGGTCAATGTGTCCGCCAATACTCACCAGTATACTGTGACGGGCCTCAAAGCTAAGAAGTCATACAGCTTTTCTCTGAAGGTATGTACTGTATAGCTGAGGGCGTGTGCAGTATAGCTGAAAGTGTGTACTCTAAAGAACAAATCCACAAGGGCCGTGACGAGGATTCGAACCTGCGTCAGGGAGCATCCCAGACACTGTGTACTCTTAAGTTGAAAGCGTGTGCTGCAGAGCTGAAGGCAAATGTTTTCAGTTACTCAAAAATATTTGTGCAAATTTTCTGGAACAAGATTATTTTTTGTTGTTCAGACGCCATATAAGATGTGGATATAATATTTGGTAATACATCACGTTTGTTTAAGAGTATCAGTATGTTTAGGGATCTCTGCTATCAAACAACTGGGATTTATTCTACTTAATATTTTATTGTTCATGAACTTCATTGCTCTTTGACGGTCAATACATTCAGCCGTGATGTACTGTATGTGTCAGAGAGAGAGAGAGAGAGAGAGAGAGAGAGAGAGAGAGAGAGAGGAGAGAGAGAGAGAGAGAGAGAGAGAGAGAGAGAGAGAGAGGAGAGGAGAGTCATCAATAAGCTTTTAATTAAGCTTTACAAGGTGTAGGACGTGACCTAACCTCCAACCTTCACCAGACTGTTACCAACTCTGGGGTGACCGAGAGCGTCTCCCTGACCATAACTACCAAGGTGGACGGCGTAGCTATCGGCGTCGGGGTCTCGGTCGGGGGTCCTGGTGGTGGTGGTGGCTGCTGTAGTTGGATACATTACAGAGATAAGCTGAGGTGCTCTCGAGAGGTAAGTAGGAAGGGCCAGTCGCTGGTTACACTGTAACAATTTTATTAATCTTGTGGTTTGCTTTTTGTAATTTCATAGACCTCTAGAGCAGTGGTTCCCAATTTTTTTGTTTTACTCTGCCCTTTTTTCACACACACACTAACACTCAAAAAGCCTCTCACTCTCTGACACATTTTTGTAATTTAAAACAAATGGCCTAATCAGTATACTCACATTTGCTATATCTTGATGATTCGGATAAAACATGTAAAGTGGACATCATTCCCCTCAAGCCCAGCTTTGACTATTGTCTTGGCCGGCTTGGGGAAAGCCTTTATGGTACCTGACAACTGTCAAAGCGCTATCTAGAGCTGTGTCAATGTGTCACAGCTCTAGATAAGGAGTAGGCGACCTTCTAGTAGCTTCAAGACTCTTTCCTAATCAAAGGTCAAAGAAATGTTGATGAAAATTATAGACATTTTCCTATACACTGGAGGCATGTGTGGTTTGAAAATTAGACTCACAAACCAACGTTGGTTAGTCTATTAGTTAGTGTTGATATTAACAACTCTCTCGAAGATGATGGTTCTTAAGGCCAACTCCAAACAAACCGGTTGTTAAAATTCCTAACGAGCCGGTCTAAGGGTTCCATTATATCCCACACACTGGATACACACACACACACACACACACACACACACACACACACACACACACACACACACCACACACACACACACACACATACACACACAACACTCACCACACACACACACACACACACACACACACACACACCACACACACACACACCCACACACACACACACACCACGTCTGGTGTACAGGAACTTGAACTACTGAGGTATCGTCATCTTAAGTGACACATATGTTATATAAAAAATTTGTGGTAAACACAGTGGTATATTCACCCTGACAGGCTAGATATCTATCTTCGAGAAATTGCACATATTCTTGATATTATTATATATATATATATATATATAATATATTATATATATATCTATATATATATATATAATTCACCACAGGGCTCGAACGAGTTCGATCGCAGGACGAATCTGACTATTGAACCCATCGCCTTTGACACATCCAGTGGAGTCGCGAACGACTACCGTGAGTCCTCTATAGCATGTATGTGTGTGTGTGTGTGTGTGGTGTGTGTGTGTGTGTGGTGTGGTGTGGTGTGTGTGTGTGTGTGTGTGCGCGCGCGCGGGCATGCAAGTATTTGAATATCAACATATAATCAAATGTGATTAAAGATCCTGCGTCATCATTTTAAAGATGGTCACACGAACAATCATTTCCTTTCAGCATATTACATTCACGAAAGAGGAACTGTGATGGTGATGAAGGACATGATCAACGAGAATTCGGAAGAGGACTCTGAAGAAGAGATATATACGAAAATCGACTAGGGAGGATTGGCGACTCTACAAAGTCTTGTGATGGCCACACTGACGAAGCTGATTAAGGTCACCAACACTCCCTCATCCAGACTAAACTAACCATGTCTCCAAAGTTTACAACACAGCCTGGTAACCTACCCCGACCCTTGCCGCTTGCATAGTCACCCTAGCCCCAATCCTGGATACCTGTCCGGCTTGAAATACTATCCCTTCCCCTCAACCCAGCTTTCCAGCCTATTCCAACTATCCCAGGTTTCATGGGAACCAACCCACCCTGGCTTTTGCCATATTAAATACTCAAAATAAAAATATACATAAATAAGTAGTCTAAGGGGTTAAGTACAAAAGATTTTAGCATTATCTTTGAAGCAAATGAACAAATATGATTTATTTGGTAATTGTATATGATATAAATAATATTTTTTTTACAATTTTATCATTTTTATAAATAATAAATAAATAAATATTTTAACATGCACGCATGACCTGGTAAACACACACACACACACACACACACACACACACACACACACACACACACACACACACACACACACACACACACACACACACACACACACACAGCCTTAAATTAACCACAATTTATTCTCAAGGCACATATTAATAATAAATATTAAATGAATAAAAAACAGCGTTTAATACTATCTCCAGTTACCAGTGAACCTTTCTCCTGATCTTCTCACATTTCAAACACTTAAGGTATTTTGTATCAATAAATTATCATCGAAATATTGGCCAAATATTTAATCCACCATCCGCACTGCTGTTTATTATTGATAAATGCTCTATGCATGACTCAGAATCTATTGCGTTGGAACCTTTCTAAAAAAAAAAGATTTTCTCACTTCCATGCACTCGGACCGGTCGACGGCCTTGCTCCTTAAAGAGTCGGAGTTCGATTCCCGATGGCCCAAGTGGTTGAGCATCGTTCCTTCACCCCGTCTTCATAACCCAGTTCCGTGTCCTCATATCTCCTGCCAGGGCGATGTAGTTACACTGACTTAGCGTTTTATCGTGATAATTACCTTACCTTCCTATTTTAGATTCCTTCCCTTCATAATAAACTTTGTACCCCATCCCCCCAGCCCAAGCTAGAACACTTCGAGTTTAATGTTAGCATTTAACTTACACAGATGGAATTAAATTCTCACGGGATACATTAATAAACGTTTGTTTATTGTTTTTGGGTTAGACCCCAAGAGTCTAGCTTCCTGCCTCGAACAGACATTTTTTTTTAACCATATGAGGTGGATGGTACAATAACGACTTCGTTCTTCTTGCAGGTCGGCGTTCGATACGTGACTCTCAAAGTGGTGGGCCGCCGCTCCTTAACCCACCGTTCCTGTACGAGCTTCTTGTGCTTGTATCCCCGCCAAGTGCTGTGTAGCCATGATGGCTGAGCTGTGTAGCCATGATGGCTGAGCTGTGTAGCCATGATGGCTGAGCTGTGTAGCCACGGTTTTCATTTCTTATCTGTTATAGATATGAGAAAATGCAGCCGAAGGAAGGGATAATTGTTCGCAGATGTCAGAGAGATGGGTCTGAATTTTTGTGAATTAGGCTTGGGTATGGGTATTATGAGTCCCTGTGTCCAGCGGTCAGGTAAGACGCCCTGCCTTAGACTTTGATTAAACAATTCTAGCAAAGGGCTATTTGGCAGTTCAGCAAGTATTCTCATGGTGTTATATGTGATGCCATCATCTTCAGGAGAGGTAGCCTTGCCTTTCTTGAGTGCATTTTTAATTTCAAAGCGGGTTATGCCATAGTTATCATCAGGCCCTATTTCACTACAGGCAATTTCAATATTTAAGTTACGATTTATTTTGGTACTAGCCAGATGGTGTTGTACATCTAGGGGCAGGCTGCTTATACTAGCAGTGCTTGCATATTGCTGAAGCAGCAGGTCGGCATAGTCTACAGGTGAATGGTGATCAAGTTGACTGCTAAGATGAGAAATATTATTTAAATTTTATTTCACATTCCTTCCTTTATTCCTCGGCCGGGGGCAGGCCGGCCGAGCGGACAGCACGCAGGACATGTGATCCTGTGGTCCCGGGTTCGATCCCGGCCGCCGGTGAGAAGCGAAGGGCAGTTTCTTTCACCCTGATGCTCCTGTTACCTAGCAGTAAATAGGTACCTGGGAGTTAGTCAGCTGTCACGGGCTGCTTCCTGGGGGTGGAGGCCTGGTCGAGGACCGGGCCGCGGGGACATTAAAAAGCCACGAAATCAACTCAAGTTAACCACATTTGAGATGAGGATATTGCATGATTGATGCCTTGCAAAAACTGTTCCCAGTGCTGGTTATACACCTGTTCCTTTACCTCTCTAAACCCTCGGCTGGCTTTAAGAAATATGTTGAGGGTGTCAGCTGTTGTATGAGTTTTATACTGCTCAGCTAGGAATAGAACTCTGTCATGCAGGGGCTTAAGGCGTGAGTCAGTGAACCACCTCTGTCCCTTCCTCACTGGTTTGGGTCTTGTGGATTTTACAACATTTTCATAAAAAGCGGTTACTTCAGTGACCAGGTCCTCATATAATGCATTAACAGTAATAAAACAATAAGTGTTATACCATTCAGAAATGCGGAATTTGAGGTGCATGTGTAAATTTTTAGGGACATTGATAATTTTTTTTTTTTTAAACTTTGGGATTTGACATTATTGATGGAGTATGAACTGACTATGGCTAAATGATCACTAACTAATTCGTGAACAATTGATCCTCTGACAGCATTATCGATGAAACCGTGACCAATGACATATTCAAATTTGCCATCCCTTAAAGTATGTGACGTTAGATGAGTCAAAGTTGAATACGGACATGTTCTTGTCTCTAAGATATTTAACAAAATCCTCACCATTTCTATTTGTTTTGGTGTCACTCAAGCTAGTGTGTCTAGCATTAAAATCACCCATGACAATAGATTGAGAGCTGCTGGTGGTTGATGGAAGAGAAGGTTCCACCATTTGATCCATTTGATCGCACCTTACATATACATTAACTTAGTTAATAAAGCCGGTCGACAGACTAATGTTTCAAATTAGGCTCCACCTTGGTCCTAACCTCTATGGTTTCCTTCCTGGAAAAAAGTACACAAGCTTGCTTTGCTGAATATTTTATTAGAGAGGGACCAAGCTCTCAGGCGGCATTTATTGATCTCCAAACTGCTTTTGACACAGCAAACAGAGAAATAATCTTAGAACAACTAGCCTCTTTTGGTGTTAAGGGAAGACTGTTGACATGGCTCAGGGGTTACCTGAGTAACAAAAACGCCTCAGACTTCTCAAGGGGGTCAAAAGTAAACTTTGTGCACCCCTTTGAGTGGGTACACCCCAGGGTGGAGTGCTAAGTCCTACACTGTTCAGTGTTCTGATGCACAAATTAACAATTGATATTCCCACACTACCTGACGAAGCCGTCATTTGTTATGCCGATGACATATGCATTGTTGCAAATACCCAAACTAGACTACAACTTCTACTTGATTCACTCGCTGTTAAAAGGATTGAATGTGGTCTTCTTATATATGTAACTATCTTTACTATGGAATAAATGCACAGCTCTCAAAATACTGAACGTTACTGACCAGAGATTCGAACTTGATAGCTATATGCCATTGTTCCTAATTGCCGCATTGACATCTTGCTGGTTACCTTCGGGCGGCCTGATTTGATTTCTGACATCTTGGAGAATTTAATTGTATAGTGTAATATTAGTGGAGAATCTATGGGCAATGTGGGATTCTTGGGAATAGTAACCGGCACATTAATTGCTTGCAATTTAAAATTGCGAACTTTGGAGAAACATCCTTATATTGGTTCCACTTTGAGAAATGCAACACTGGGTGACAAAAACAGTCAAGAACTAGTAGACTCTCGTACAGGAACGGTTTGAATAGCCACAGGACTAACATATACAGTACTGTACTGCAAACCAGATATGAAGGGCTGATTCATTGAAACTTTAAAGGCTGGAACAATTTGGTGAATTATGATCCCGACCACTTCATTCAGGTTTCATATAACAGTAGCAAGTCTTAAAACTTCAACAAGCCAAAATTAGGACAGAAAACAGATGCTTGTTCTAACTTGGGGTTATAAACCCATTGAACAGCCTACCTGTCAGCCAAATATGCCAAATACAGTTGGGAACTTGCACCTCCTAGAGACATAAGTGAACGTGCACCCACTAGTGACAGCTTGTAACATGCACCTGCTAGTGACAGCTGGGAACATGCAATCGCTAGTGACAGCCGAGAGTATACTGTACACCCGCTAATGACAGCCGAGAGTATACTGTACACCCGCTAATGACAGCCGAGAGTATACTGTACACCCGCTAATGACAGCCGAGAGTATACTGTACACCCGCTAATGACAGCCGAGAGTATACTGTACACCCGCTAATGACAGCCGAGAGTATACTGTACACCCGCTAATGACAGCCGAGAGTATACTGTACACCCCTCTAATGACAGTGGGAACAAGCAT
>WNGS01162157.1:7842039-7875387 GCA_020271785.1 Procambarus virginalis
TCAATATTTCCTTTTCATATACATTTATTGCTACATCTTGTGTATCTAGAATCTTGTTATAGAGGGCGTATCCACCCCTACACATCTACAATTATTTTAGATTTGTATTGCAGTGTTCAGTCAGATCACTATTTATGGTGTTATCACGTCACATGGTAACCATTTTAGCCGAGCTGACATCTTAGCCTACTATTTGTTTCTCATGAAGCCAATACATGCTGCATGATTACACAGAGACCGATCAGCCCATTATTCATTTGACATTGAAATCTTCGCTTATATATATGAAAACAATATTCGAATCAAGTATAATTATATAATCTAATATTAACAATGTATTAATATACGATCACATCCCAAAAACGCTTATTTTCTATTCAAGAAAATTGCAGAACATTTTATAATATGCTTCTACAGAGATTAGCTAAAATAGTTCCCCAAATGACGTACCCATAACTTTACAGTAGGATCATATGTCCTCCAACCTTACAGCTAATTGACTTACCTGGCAAATTGTTCCACAGCACCCCTGTACCAAATTCACTCATACATTAACACATAATAATTAATTAACTACAGAAGACTTATTGGCCCCTGATGCAAGGCAGCTCCTATTTATATAAACCCCACTCATTCATACATGTCAAAATATGTGTGAAATAATCACTTGATCCAATGTCTGTAATGTTGCCCGGTGATGCATTATTTTATATTATAAAATCAAGCCTGTTCAAATCTACAAATCAAATCAACAAATCAAGCCTGTTCAAATCTACAAATCAAGTGTGACGTTGTAGAAATCGTTGTGCATTATAATCAAGTGTGAGAATCTGAGAATAGAGCAGTGGCTATTCTGGCTGGTGTTGTGCCAATCACATTAAATAAAACAGCAAATAAAGTAAATAAGACTGCTGGTGACCTCTACTGTGTGAGAGCTGCGTGAAAAACAAAGAGAATAAACACTTAAACATTTAATAAAACAAAAATGACTTTAATAACAAACAACACAAAGCCCCTTTATTCACTTGACAAAAACACAATATAAAATATAAAAGAAAATATACACACAGGTGAGTTGTTACGTTAAGCAAAAGAGCGGTGCAAGTTAATACTTTATACAAGAGCTGCTCTAGTCTACCGACACCCAGAGGAGCGAGAGTAAATGTTGCAGCTTGGAACACAAGAGTATTCTGAGGACTGGACTTGTTGTTTATGATTCGCTACTTGAACAAAATTTCCAAGTAGCACGGGCTATAGTGAGCCCATTGTGGAATTACCTGGCACAGAAGCGGGGCTGTAATTTGGAGGACTGGATGTCGGTGAGCTCCTTATATATGTGGGCCAGGCCAGCATAGATGGCGCTGATGTTGTGGGTGACCATCGGCAGGTAATTAACCAGTAGTTAGTGAGTGGCGCTGGGTCTCTGCCCAGACAGCAGGTGCCCAGGTGTCTTGGGTACTAGAGGGTGGAGGAAGGGTAGTGTCTGTCTAGACACTGTATACGTATTGTTGTTGTCACTGATGATTCCTTATGTTGGAGCATGCAGATACGTTTGTGAATAGGCGGTAAAGGGAACAGGCAGGATCTTCTGCCTAAGCAGGAGATTACCGTAACACCAGCCTGTTCCCAGACCAGTATATGCTTATTTTCTTTCATAATCTAATCTAAACTTATCCAAATTTATATCCATTGTTTCGCGTTCTGTTTTGTGTCGATATATTTAATACCTTTTTAATAGCCATTTTGTTATGCCCATTCGTCCACTTGTAAATTTTTAATCTAGTCAACCCTAACTGTTCGCCTTTCCAGAGAATGTAAAGAAAATATGAGAACATGAACAATTAAGGAAGTTGCATTTGGTTCCATTAAGCAATCTTTGGTTGGAAACTGACAGATATTTGTAGATAGAAGCGTGTAGTCGGAAAAAAAAACCAAGGGACTTCGAAAAAATGGTGGGACAATATTAATACACCGAAAATCCCAAAATACACAGATACTGACTACATTTACACTATTTGCATGTAAATTATATAGGGTTCACATGTCAAACATTTAGGGTGCACATGTAAACAAGTTGTGTCTACTATGCCAATGAATTTACCCACATCAAAAGTTAAACAAAAAACACTGAGAAATATACACCTACGGACCTGACATAAATCCTTAGTATCAGAAACACCCCTAAAGTACACCTACCAGTTTCTCCTGTACTCGCATTCTGGTACTGCCAAAGAGCGTAGTTCTCAGACGTTCTGGTGGTCACCCCCACCACGTAGCGTGTGCACGGGGTCAAACCAACGATGGTGTAGTTACTTATGTCAGGCACTTCGTCATCCTTCGTGTTGTCACCGTCACTCCACGATATTTTGTAATACACATCACAGTTGCCGGGTTTCGAAGGCTGGATCCAACTTGCCAGGAGCACTGTCATGTTATTTTCGTCATTGACCACTGTCAAGTTCTGGACCGCTAGGGAATCTGGCGGGATGTATAACATTAGGGACAATATATATTAACGTTGCCTAGAGAGTGTGTCAAGGAATACCCAACGCATAGTTCGAATCCTGATTACAGCTCCTGTTGATTTTCTCATTATAGACAAAGGTGAATCGAGTTTGGGTGATGGAAGCACGATGGATGGCTTTTTGTTGTTGTTGTTTTTAGATTCAGCTACTTAGAACAAAGTTCCAAGTAGCACGGGCTATGGTGAGCCCGAAGTGGATTTGTGATGGATGGACGAAGCAGGATGGAAGGGAGGGAAGCAGTATAGTCGAGACCAATATGGTAAATCACAGAAAAAGTTAATGATATATAATAGGTCGTATGATTCACTGTTGCTATCGCTTTCTTCTGTTTTATCAGGTATGAATAAATTTCTGACCGTTAAGTTAAATGAAACTATTAACATAAAGGATTGCTACCATTAAATCTTTGTTTATCAACGTAAATTGTTAAATTTAGGCAATGATTTATCTAAAACAATTTATCCTGATAAAGTTATTTTAATTTTGTTTCTGGTAGAATTTTTATCTAAAGATGAGAATTTATCTTGGAAATCAAGTCCCAAAATGCTCGGGAGTCAAGTCCCAAGTATTTCGGGACTTGATTTCTGTTTGCCTCTTACTAAGGAAATTTATGATAATCAGATTCAGACCCAAACTAACCGGGCAATAAGGCACTCAAAGAAGACCTTGCAGATTCACCTCCAACACTTATTGAAAATATTCTTTTATCACTCATACTTGTTAATTTGTTTTATTTAATTGATAACATCGTGTTTACAGCTTGCAAAATACATATCCAACCGACATTCATTAATAGCATAATTATGCGATATGATTAGAATATAAAACGAATAATTATATATAATTAATGCAAGCATACCTTTGCCTTTTGTGACTCTTGAGCTGGTCTCTGAACACCCAACATTACCAGTTTCATTCATGGCCTGGACAGTGACGGTGTAGTCAGTACACGCCTTGAGGCCTTTGATACTATAATGAGAGTTGCTACTGCCGTCGACAGTGGCCGTCCCACCGTTGTCCTCCGGAGTCCAGGTGATGTTGTAGCTGCTGGCCTCCGGCACTTCGTTCCAACGGGCTGAGATGTCCTCCGTCCCAGCTGATAAACTCAACTGCAACAAATCTGAAACGTTGTTTAGAAAAGGTTTTAGAGCTCTATTACGCAAGTTGAGAGGGAAATATTATGGATAATTAAAGAATCGTTTGAGTTCTGGATATTTTGAAAGTTACGAACGAGTACTAACACATCTGTAACTTTAAATAATGTCTCGCCACTCAGCCAGATTACGTATATCCTTAAATTTCGCTCATGTATTATTTGTTTATGCTATAATGATGGAAATATTACATTGTATACTATAATATATTGTTTTACCATGGAGTAGTGCATTCATTTGCTATACTGCTGGATACAGATGTATGTAAATTGTTGCCACTTGTGTATATCTTCAATTATGATACTCAAATGTTGCATTTTTTCAGTTTATTAGCATATTATCATTGCATGTTGTGTATTATTTGTCATGTAAGGAAATTGTATTACTGAGTATATTGAGTTGAAAAGGCGGATTTGTCTATACATGTGAGTCGGGGTGGACACTTTCGGTCCGTGTTCACCTGGACATTGTGATCTTCAGTTCACTGAAATTGGTTAGTAATAAATGAATGAATAATTGACTGCATTATAGTGTTCAGCGCCAGTGATAAGATGTAGTGAGATTAATATTGGCCCGTCGTGAAGAGTCTGGAGTGTGTGTGTATGGGGTCAGGATAGACGTGGGAGTATTGTGGAGTGGAGGTGCCAGATGGTGTGGAGTGTGGTGCAGGGAGAGAAAGTGAGGCACTCGGAGAGGTTGTGTTGATTGATTGGTTGAGGAAGATTAAGCCACCTAAGATGTGGCATGGGCATAAATAGCCCGTAATGGCGGAGGTTGTGTTGCTTTCCATGCTACTTTATAATTGATCAGTTTCAGTTATAAGTTGTACATTTCTTTGTTGGGGATGTTAAGATATCCGGCAGTCATAGTTTCCTATAGTGTAATTGTGTAATATTGTGGAGTGATGATACTCTCAGTGAAATAAGTCTGGAGAGTGAAATTCTTTATATATTATTCCTTTGTCAATGGGTTTCTGAAGTAATTCATTTGGTGTTTATGGCGCGATCTTCCCATTAACCTGGACCCATTTATTCCACTATTATTCTGATTGTTAAGCTGTATCAGTTCGGTTACAGCCTCGACTATTTTGGTTATGTCTTAGTTCATACGTTGCAGTTATTCCCCATTTAATCTATTTAGTAGTTAGATTATTAGGGTGTGGTCCTGCCAAATGGGTGATTTATTGAGAGACACCTGGCAGTAACAAGCAATAATCTGGAGCAGATCTCGAGGACTGTTGTTCGCATGAGAGTTATCAACGCCACCGCAATATTTCACTGTCAACCAAAAAAGTCTACTTTAGTCATGAACATTGACTAGAACAAAAGTACACAGCGTGAACATACAGGGAAGAGAGTGCATCTCGTTGTGTATATATTCTTTGAGTCGTTCGGAAAGAGTGCTTAAAGGAAATTTTAATTGGTGCTGTACATGTAACACTTGGATCATATACACAAATAACTATTATTTGCATGATAAAATTGGCAAAACATAATTGCGAAAATTAGAATATCATATATATAATATATACATATTTCAAGATAAAGAGGAGAACGATTGACATGACAAAACATCTTTAATTAAACATTTTTTTACTTGTAAATAAAATCCATGTCGTTTCAAATACCTTTCGAATTCATCATAAAAAAATATAGAAATGTCGAATGAGAAGCTAACCAGCCAGACAAGGTAGCTATGCGTTTAAGAACCCTTTTTTTTAAGTAATCTGAAAATGGGAAAGCTTCTTGTTTCAGAAATTCCTTATAAGAGTATATTTATATGTATCATGTGACATTCAAGTTCCCTTAATTTTAGGAGAAATTTGAGTGGGGAAATAATACCCGCCAGTACATGGGGAGGGCTTATAAGGAAAATTTGGACTGGCCTCAATCAGAGCTTCTAGATTTCCCGTGGATTTAGTGGTTTCCCAGGTTTTGTAATATCGTGGAGAGGAACATATATTCATAACAAATTCCAGCCAAAATGAATGAGATCACATACACAACATAAATGCTTTCTTAAACATATTAAAGCATTAATAAAACTTTCTCTTCAGGTTATTGCACTTGTTTAATTCGTTAGACTTCTGGAGAATTATGAAGTGAACACCGTGAACTTCTGTAAACAAACAAAAAATTACCTTTATCCGTCCTTATGTTACCACTGCTGGAACAGAAGACGTGATTATCTGCATCCCCCCTGGACAGTGACGGTGTACCAAGTACACATCTCAAGGCTTGAAATGTTATAATTGGTTTGGCTGCCGCCGACAGTGCCCGCCCCACCGTTGTCCTCAGGGCTCCAGTTGATGCTGTAGGAAGTGGCGCCCGGCAACACACTCCAAGACACCCAGATCTCATCCTGGTCCGCACTCAAACCCAAGTCCAGTGAGCCTGTAACAGTATTTAGTGATGAATCGTCGAGTTTATACCAGTAAAGGAAAAAAAGAAATTCAGGTTACTAGATTATTGTTTTGGCCTGTAGGAAACTGTAACAAAAACAACCACAGATGTTTGAGTAGAAAATATTTGTATACAAAAAATATATTTATATGGAACTCAGGGTTATATTCAATAATTACCACAGTGTGTTAGTGGTATTTTAATATTGTGTGGTGTATATATGCGACAAGAAGATGTTTCTGGTCTGAAAGTTGTGTGGGAGAGGTAGAGACGATGTGATGATGAGTAGGCAAAGAGGTGAGTGACAGACAGGAGAAAGAGGGTGACGCGAATATCGAGATGTTAATGAGATGAAGAGTGAGCTGCCAGAGACATTTGAAGAGCAAGTTTAATTAAATCAGGCGAGTGTCTGTGTTTATGTGAATTCATGTACGTTTAGGAGTATACACATATGTAATTGGATATGTGTGTGTGTGTGTATTCACCTACGTGTGCTTGCGGGGGATGAGCTCTGCTCTTTCGGACAGCCTTTCAACTGTCAATCAACTGTTACTAACTACTAACTGATTTTTTTTCTACACACACACACACACACACACACACACACACACACACACACACATGTGTGTGTGTGTGTGTGTGTGTGTGTGTGTGTGTGTGTGTGTGTGTGTGTGTGTGTGTGTGTGTGTGTGTGTGTGTGTGTGTGTGTGTGTGTGTGTGCGTGAACAAATTCTCAAAGAACACTGGAACATATGCTTTCAATTTAATGTCATGACGTCACATCTATCAACACTGCACAATACTTACCTGTAGTAGCATTCTGGTACTGCCAAAGAGCGTAGTTCTCAGACGTTCTGGTGGTCACCCCCACCACGTAGCGTGTACACGGGGTCAAACCAACGATGGTGTAGTTACTTATCTCAGGCACTTCGTCATCCGTCGTGTTGACACCGTCACTCCACGATATTTTGTAATACACATCACAGTTGCCGGGTTTCGATGGCTGGGTCCAACTTGCCAGGAGGGCTGTCATGTCATTCTTGTCATTGACCACTGTCAAGTTCTGGACCGCTAGGGAATCTGGCGGGATATATAACATTAGGGACAATACACAGTTACGTTGTCTAGAGCGTGTGTCAAGGAATACACAAGCGCATAGGTTCGAATCTTCATCACGGCTCCTGTGGATTTTTCTCATTATAGACAATAGAGAATCAAGTTGGGTTGACAGAAGCAAGATGGATGTTTTCTTGTTGTTAAATACCCCTGACCTGCACAGACAAAACAATCCCTCTCAGCTGCTCCAGGAAAAAACATTGCAAGCTGCCACGTTTTTGCTTCCCAGCCGTTTTGTGCCCAGATTGTGGTGTTGCAAGTGTACACATGTCGCCAGCCCCAAGCTGTTCTCATTGTGTAAACTAATTAACGTAACTTTTATGTGTCTATTTGGCTATTGTGTAACAGCCAAGCCTCGTCAGTCAAGTGTTGCTGCATTTCTTTCTTTTTATTTTGAAGTAAATTTACTATATTTTTTAACTGGGTTTAACTTTATATTTGAGCACTTCTCACATTGCAAAGACCAAGGCTTTTTTAATATTCTTAATGAGCGTGAGGTATAACATCGTCCCGGTATGACCATTTGTGCCCAGTATATTACTGTGTGACGTATCACGTCTCAACATCTAAGTACTACAAGATACGTCATCACACAGCTTCTTCACAAAATATTATGATGCCGAGGAACATAATAACACGACTCACAATAAACTCTCTATACACAATTGAACTTTAAGGAATTATAACATTATTTAGCCATAAAGAGGAAAAATATATGTCAGTCAGAAGGTCTCTAAATAGCTGTTATAAATATGATTTAGACGTAAACCCTCGAAACGGCTATAGAATAAATGCAAAACTTGGTTGTAGGATAAATATCTATATCATTTAAAACAATAAAGTAGATTTGGTTGAAAGTCAAAGTAACAAGAACTTTGGGAAAACCAAGTTTGATTTTTGTATTAACGAATGACCCTATTTATTAATTTTGGGGGGTTCCATATGATTAATTATTTAAATATGTTCTTTGTCTAGTTTTATGTCAATCAAAGACACGTTTATAAAACTCAATTGTTGACACTAATCTTTCGTTCTCCTGTCATGAGTAATAAAATAAATTCTCTGGAATATACTATTGAATATAATTCTCTCCCATGATAACACAATGTATAAATATGTCGATGTTTGCTCAAATGACGATAAACATTAGAATTTGTTCATGTTCTTAATATAAATAATCTAACTCTCTCAAGCGAACACTGACAATTATACGAAGTCATTTTAATATATCGAAAATGATATCATCATATACCTTGCAAATTTCAACGTAATATATCCTCCAAAATTTATTTAAAAAACTTGACAAATTGCATGAAATTATTTCTGCATTTTGGAAAAAAAATCAGGAAAAAATGCAATAAATCTACCTTTTGCTTTCGTGGTTGCATTTGCACTTTCAGAATCACCGGCGTCGGTCTCATTCATGGCCTGGACAGTGACGGTGTAGTCAGTACACGCCTTGAGGCCTTTGATACTATATTGAGTGTTGTTTCTGCCGTTGACAGTGGCCGTCCCACCGTT
This sequence comes from Procambarus virginalis, assembly GCA_020271785.1. Lineage (NCBI taxonomy): Eukaryota > Metazoa > Arthropoda > Malacostraca > Decapoda > Cambaridae > Procambarus > Procambarus virginalis. Next base: position 7,850,758 of record WNGS01162157.1, read on the forward strand.
GTCCTCCGGAGTCCAGGTGATGTTGTAGCTGCTGGCCTCCGGCACCTCGTTCCAACTGGCTGAGATGTCCTCCGTCCCGCCGATACACTCAAGTCCAGAGAAGCTAGAACAATATTAAAAGCTTTAAATCTAACTGGAATGTTGAAGAAAATTAGGAAAGGGAGAACTAGATTTGTTAATTTTTTTTAAACTAGGAGGATTTTCAGGTATAAATATTTATATGCAATTGTCTTGTAGGGACCATCTATTTTTATGAAAGGGAATCGTCAATCTGTCCTTCTGTCTACCCTAGGTTATAGGTCAAAGGCTTGGGGCTTACTTCACTGTATTTTATCCAGTAATGACTCTTAGGTACAAGCCCAACATGGTCGGGTAGAGATTATTGTCAGAGGAAAACAGTGCCAAGTTACACTGTGCCAAAGTCACGCTCACGAGCATTCAGCATTACTATACAACGTAATTGAATCACTAGTTTCTAATCATATCCTACATTATTCCTAATATCTCTATCTTTCTATCCTCAGCTCTCCATATCGTTCCTGTTTCTTCACTACCATATAAAGCAACTTAAAACACTTTACCAGTTGATATCTCCAGTTACCTTCGTATTCCTCATCCTGGAAAACAAAAATTAAGTGTTAAAGTGAAATTAGAGTGCTTTAAAAATGTGTAATTTTGTTTAATTAATATTATTTCGAAAATATTGTATTGCAAATACCTACGACATTACAGTAATAACACATTATGTGTTGTATTTGTTTATGACCGAGGGGTGTGTAGGGATGGGGGGGGGGAGGAGGAGGAGGGAAGGGGGGGTGGGGTAGAAATAGTAGAATTTGGGAAATGGAAAATAAATATCGTACGGGAAGACGGGGAAGCCAAGAGGATGAGAACTGCCGCTGTTGGTTTGTGTATGTTCGTAATACTGAAGTATGGGGGGCTTGTGCCGGTAGGTTAGGGCAAGAGAGGAGGTCATTTACGTAGATGTTCAACAGTACTCGGGTGTGGTAGGAGCCCTGTGGTACTTATAGGGTAAAAAATGATAGATAATATTTTGGACAAAATTATTGTGATGACCTGAATTTCAGTTAGTTCCTCGTCAGCTGGCCAGCGGGCAGTTTTATCCTTAAATATTGTTAACTTATGGATTAGGCCATCCTACATGAGACTAGTGAGGTCTGTGTGTACATTCCCTGGTGGCTACACGAGCAATTTGGTTGTGTGGGTTACTGAAGTAGAGGCGATATGACATTTCTCTCAGACTATTNTATATATATATATATATATATATATATATATATATATATATATATATATTTGGGCAACAGACGTTTTCTTTATGCATATATGATTATATATGACCGTATTGCTGGCGGTGTTGATCTTATAATACAAGGTTTCTATACTTCTATTTTTTTGGGGGTCAGTGTTAAGAGCAGCGATCAGGTTACCATAATTTACGGTCAGGAAACTAGTAATTATTGAGTGATTTATTTTCAAGAACGTTTCGTTCCTGTATAGAACATCTTCAGGTAAAGAATGCAAATACAAGGTGCAATTTTTTGGTTAAATACACACGTGGAAGATGTGATGTTGAGTGGGGTGAGGGTGAAGGTGCGATGTAATATAGGGCAGTCAAACATAGGTGTAAGGAATAGGGAATAAGGTAGAATAAGGTAAGAATAAGGGAATAGAGTCAATCAAATATTAAGACAATGCTTAGAACTCTCGTACTTTCGATAGGTTGGGAGAACTCTGAAGAAATTTCGTCGTTATCCGGTGATGTTTGGATCCGACTCTCTGATCCTGAACTCGCCAATCGTCACCGTTGTTGTTGTTGTTTTAGATTCAGCTACCCAGAACAAGAAGTTCCAGTAGCACGGGCTATGGTGAGCCCGTAGAAAAAATCGTCACCAGATGACGACATCTCTATAGAATTATCCCCAACTGCCAATGACGTTCTTTCCAGTGCAAGATCGTCCATGCATTGAAAAATAATCCAGCTTTTTAAAATCCAGCTCCATTTATGTTTATATAAATCCACCTACATGATGTTACTTGGTAAACACAGTAATATATATTTCCGCACGATAACTCCAGACATGATGACTTGTTCAAAATGCCCAGCCACTGGAGTCATCAGACACTCAGGTACTTATCTTCCAAACACAATGTTGTTGTAAGTTGTTAATTAACACGTAAATAACATATTGTGAGGCAACAATGTTATATAAACAGTGTCCGTCATGCAGTGCTATTTACAGTATGTATAATGTTGATACACGTAATCATCAATAGGTACCAAGTAGGGATTCATAACACATAATTGGCATTTTTACATTTATTTGTACAATGAGTGGAATCCAGAGAAAGATTAACTACAAGCTGATATGTTAATCATGAATTTATTAAATTATTTTGCTGTCCAGGGCATTTATTCCCTCTATATATGATTCAGTTATCACTTCATTTTGTGCTTTCAACAGCAGTATCTTGTCTCGTGATCCCAACCCAGCCTCCAACACAAACATCTTCCACAAAGCGTCATAAGAAATTCTATTCCAATCCCAAAATGAACATTGTTTAACTGTATTAACATTAAAACCAGTTACGTGCTAAAATGGATTACATTTAACACACAGTAGCTATTAAGCTACAGAAAATAACAAACTTATTAATGTTAATAACTTACAAGTAAAGAGGAACGTAAAGAATTATGTACTATATAATACTGGCCAGTTAAGTAAAGAGTATTAACATATATTTACAGTAAACATTCAAGAAGTAATATAAACTGGTGTAGATATAATTTGAAGAAAAATTACCAATTACCATAATCACTATAATTTATCAAGTTAAAGCGAGTATCTGTGCTTGGGAAGCGAGAGATAATGTTATAGTGAACATAGTTAAGGGTGAATATATAATCAGAAGAACCAATGAGTTTACAGTTGTCAGCTGATCGAAACGTTTGTCTACAACATGTTAATGTATAACCAAAATGTTTGTATACAATATCATTCAGAACATAGCCTCAGACTTCAAGAAATAAATATAAGTAAAACAGGATTAAATCACGCGTTTTCAGTCTAACAATTTCTCCAAATGTAAGTAATTTCTAACATAATATAAATTTGATAATGTTATAAATATATTTTAAATAGTTTTCCCTGTTTATTTTAAATTATTCATCATAATGATATGCTGATAATGATATTATCATAATGGTATGCATAATGATAATGATGTTTTATGCTGTTAAGCCTCGTAGATCTTGAAGACTTTCTCCTGGTGATCTTATGTTCACATCACCACGTCTATTTTTGTCTGAAAAAATATAGGTGATTAAAAGTGGTCGTTTGAAAATTCTTATCTAAATATATCAATGGTTAAAGACGTGAGGAACAGAAGCGGTTAAAGATAATAATTGTGTTGACTCCAGTTAAAAAAATCACTTGGGTCAATACAATGACGATGGTAAATGTAATTGCCGAGGGCAAAACTACTGAGATTATGACAATCCTTAAATCCATCATAACTACTGAAGTTATCACAATCAATGAAGTTTCACAATCAGTGGGTAAACAATCACTGAAATCATCAATGTAATGGCAGAGGTCCTAACAATCCCTATTGTTACCACAATCACAAAGGACTTCGAAATCATTGGCGCATCACATTCATTCAAGTCTTCATAATTACTGGAGTAATTACAATCACTTAGATCTTCACTATCATCGAAAACATCACAGTGAATCCTAGTACATGACGTCACGTAACTGTTACTAATTCTTGGTCACCAAGATAACTTATTAGTTCATCGTGTTAACAAATCGTGATTGGTTACCAGCACCTTGTGATTGGCTACCTACACCCTGTGAGTGTAACACTTGGTGATAAGTTACCCATTGATAAGTTACTTGGTGGTAAGTTACACACATTGATAGCTGTAGAAAGGGTGAATTTATCAAGTATAACTTTGACCAAGCATTAGGAGGAGTTAGTTTTCATTTTAAAGTAGTTTTTACCTAGTTACTTGGTTAAGTTTCTCAAGTTTGAGAGAATGATTTGTTATTGCGGGCGCTTCAATCATCTGCGATTGTTTATTCTAAATCTACAACTTGCAAGCCTTTGACAATTATCAAACGTGTGAAAAGTTTATGATTATAATATATAATGAAACCTCCTCCTTATCTAAAGCCGTGACATATAGCCACAGCTCTACATAACAACCTGACAGCTTTCAGGTACCTTAAAGACATCCACAAGCCGGCCAAGTCAACGATCAAACTTGNACAACTAGATGAATACACACACTCACACACACACACCAAATAGTAAATACATACACACACACACAACTAAGAGTGTACACCACAGCTGAACACCGCCAGAAGGGCTCCAGTTGTGTGTGTGCTGTTGTGAGGTGAACACTGTACATTGGTCTGACGGCTGTCTCCCATCCCCTACTTCACCAGTACTACCTAAGTATGAACTGTGTACATTATAACTTTTCACTATAACTTTTCATTATAGTCAAAATAATTATTTTGATCATTATGAACAAAAGAGAAGATAGCCCACATCGACACTTTCGGTAGGTTCCTTCATGGGAAGAATCGAGTTTAAAGATAATTATTGAAGAATTACCGGTTACAAAATCAGCTTTTGGCTCGTAGAGGCTCAAAGATATCATAGCGCAACAAATGGAAAGCATCTCAAGGCCGACAATCACTCGCATCTTCACAGATGGATCAGTTGATCAAGAAAGAGATTCCACCGTGGCGGCAGTTTTGTTAAATTCATTAAGCTAATGTGTTTGGAGCGAGTATATTGTTTACATAATATACTCGCTACAACACCAACAGCCATGACGTTTATTAGAGCATAAACTAGGATAATTAGGATCTTTAAATAATGTTGTTTTTGCAATGTGTCAATTAAGCACAGAAAGCAAACGCATTCTCAACGTACATCGGGATGGATGCTACGCTCACGCCTCCAGAGGACGCAACTTGTGTAGTTACCGTGCATAAAATTCGTTTTCTTTAGTGTAATATCAAAGTACCAGCATAATTTTATGACTAACTATGATAATTTTAAGTTTCGCACCTTCTGGGGTTTGTATTCACCCAGTGTACCCACCTAGGGCTTTTGTGTACCCCTGTGATTAAGGTGTACCTTCTTATGGACAATATTTTGATCATTCTAGTCTGAATATTCATTTGATCATTCGAGAGTTGACGTGAGGAACAGGTGAACGGCAGCAGAAGGTGGTCAGGCAGTGGGTCTGAGAACCGTGGGACGTCCTGTTAAGAACCCTGTCCTGGTGCTAGGAATGTCCTATCAGTGTGCTGATAGAGCGCTAGATGATGTTGACACTGGAGGATGCTGGTGGAGTGCTAGGTGATGTTGACACTGGAGGATGCTGGTGGAGTGCTAGGTGATGTTGACACTGGAGGATGCTGGTGGAGTGCTAGGTGATGTTAACGCTGGAGCGTGCTAGTGGAGCGATGCCAGCGGACATTATATAATTGTTCAAGTGGACTACTTGTCGGGAAGTTACAAGTGACAGGAAATGATTGTCTCTGTCCCCTGTTTTTAGGAGATAATTTTTGTGCTCATGACACAAGTGGGAGTGTGGGTTCCCTCCTCACACTTGTGTATTTGTGAAATACACAAAGTGTGCGCTATCAACGTCTTTACATTGCAGTTTCATTTTCTATACTCTAGACGTGTGTTTCCGCGTCCTCACTGGGGTTACTGATCTAAGGATTTAGATCCTTTAATCAATGGAAATCAATGTCTTGTGGCCTGGTCATTGACTAGGGCTTCCTAGTTGGTGATCTGGTCAACCAGGCTGTTAGGCGCGGCTGCTCCCAGCTTGACGTACGAATCACAGCTCGGTTATTAGCTATCCTTTGGTGGAATTTTATCAAGTTCTCTTTAGAACACCGTGAGAGGTCGGCCAATTATAACCCTTATCTTTAGAAGAAGAGTGTTTAACTGTCTGGGCCCTTTACGTTGAGATAATTGTCTCTTAGTGTTCCCATGGCACCTCTAGGATATGATTCTAGAGTGTTTTTGTTAATAATAGCACTTAGAGAGGTTAATACAGAAACTAATCTGCGTAGACAATGACCAAACCAAACACCAGAAGATGGAGATAGAGCGCTAGACGTTGACCAGACCACACACTAGAAGGTGAAGGGACGACGACGTTTCGGTCCGTCCTGAACCATTTTCAAGTCGATTGTGTCAAGAAACGACCATGTCTCAAGTCAAACGATTGAGTCTCAAGAAACGACGACATTTCGGTTCGTCGTGGACCATTATCAAGTCGAGGTGGACCACTTGATAATGGTCCAAAACGGACCCAAACGTGGTCCTTTCTTCCCCCTTCTGATGTTTGGTTTGGTCATCATATCCTCAGCCACGTTGTAACTCATCGTCTGCGTAGACGAGATTGAGCGAAATACAACGGACGAGTTCTGTATTCTGGTGTATTTCACAGGATCATTAGTTATGAAAATGGACCTTCATTTTCCTTGTATGATTTCCTGTTGTTAGAGACCGAGAGCCTCATGTGCTTGAATGCAAATCACAATCTTTGAGTAATTCCCGGTTAGCTATTTTCTACTAGGTGAGTCCTGGCAACTGGTCGTAAGGAAACTTGTCCAAATGACTTATTCCGGCTCGGGAATCGAATTCGGGTCCAGCTAGTTTGGAGCTCACTGCTCGCAGTGAACAATATTACATTTTTTTTAACGATGCCTCGCAAATCACCCTCTTCTCTTTCCCAGGACGGTTTGTGAGACAGAAAGAGCACCACTTCCAGGACGGTTCGTGAGACAGGAAGAGCTCCACTTCCAGGACGGTTCGTGAGACAGAAAGAACTCCACTTCTAGGACGGTTCGTGAGACAGGAAGAGCTCCACTTCCAGGACGGTTCGTGAGACGGGAGCTCCAGGGAATACCTTCCAGACGGAGACATGAAGCTCACTACATTTCTACTCGTCTTCGTTTGCGGTGTACAGGTCCCCCTGATCTGTACAGCTGGTTCACAGGTCAGTGCTCTCACGTCAGGCCACTCTAGTCCTAGCTGCTGAAATACAACTCTCGGTCTGGCTTCGTGCAGGTCGACGTTCAATCCCCGACCCTCCAAGTGGTTGGGCACCATTCCTCTCCCCCCGTCTTATCCCAAATCCTTATCCTGATGTTGTTTTAGATTCAGCTACTCGGAACCAAAAGTTGAAAGTAGTACGGGCTATGGTGAGTCCGTAGTGGACTTACCTGGCACAGGAGCGGTGCTGTACCTGCCTTATCCCTTCCAAGTGCTATATAGTCGTAATGGCTTGGCGCTTTACCTATGACTGATCCTTTTCCCTTCTCGTCCTACCTGCTGAAGTTTGAATCAGTTGATGTTAGAGGCGAAGTTAGTGTGTAAATCTGGGTGATTGGAAGATGTTAAAATGAGAAGCACAAAAAGAAAATGTTGATAAATACCGTGGGTGGTACCGTATCAAGGCTTCCGTAGGTGGTACCGTACCAAGGCTTCCGTAGGTGGTATCGTACCAAGGCTTCCGTAGGTGGTACCGTACCAAGGCTACCGTAGGTGGTACTGAACTAAATAGCACACAGACAGAGCTAGGTTAGAATATGCTGCATTATTTACGAGAAGGGGTAGGGCATGTGGGAAAGGGAATGGAAGGTGGGGGTGGGGGTTAAAGGTAAGGGACGTGGTGAAGGCTAAGGGAAGATGGTGAGAGGTAGGGAAGGTGGCCCTTGCTATGTGGCACTGCTTTGCTGTAGTTTATGTGGCACTTCTGCTTTTCGGTCTTTATATGGGTCCTTTACTGCAGCACAGCCTTCGGACACGACTTTCTCCTCTCTTACGATTGTCATCAAATGGTACCGCCTTCACCATCAGAAGTACCTCGAGGACTTGAAACAAACTATCAATGATTTTCAGGGATTTCAACTCCCTTCAAGGATTGCCTTGCGGTAGTTCAACGGCTAGTTTTGGATCATTGAATAGCGACTACCTGAACATCGTTTCTTTGTTGATGTCCCAACTCGTCCTCTCGCAAAGTACATCGCATTATGACGTATTTTGGCCATTAAGGCCAAAAACTGAGGTTACTGTAAAATTATAGCGACTCAAAATTGACGTAATGTCCCGTTTTCTGTTCGTGGGTCCTCGGTTAGGCTAGGTTCGGTTAATTTAGGACATCATTTTAATGACGTTCTGAACGTTCGAGAGGATTGGCTGCATGTGCAATGGATTCTTCCACAGTTTAGCCAGCTTCTCGTTCTCTCTATAGCCCTTACACGACTTGAAAAGTGTAAACAAAGATGTTGAGCTTAACCAGAAGTGTACCTCAGTGTACCACAACGTACCAGTGTACCACACGGTACCACACAATGAACCAGCTAAAGGACCAGGCAAAATATTTCCAGAAACACCGCCGTCTGCGTCACTCATCACACAGAGTGTCACTCGCTGTGCCAAGCAAGATACAAGAGAGTGCCGGACAGAGTTCAAGTCACAGTGAATCATACAGACTACGATATACAGTGTCACAAAGTGCCCCACACACTTAGAATGACACACAAAGAGCCGCAAAGAGCGTACCTCCTAAAGTACTACAGTGAGAGTACCAGTTAAAGTGTCAGAGAGAGAGAGAGAGGAGAGAGAGAGAGAGAGAGAGAGAGAGAGAGAGAGAGAGAGAGAGAGACCTCTCCCCCTTCCCCCAAGAGTTCCACATAGAGATAATCTTCTCCCGACAATGACACCAAAATCCATCCCCTCATGTGTAGATTACCGCCAACACTTGTTCCCAGACAAGTACAAATCGTAAAAAAATTCATACATTTTGAAAACGTGTTGAAAGCCATAATGAATCAACTAATTATTGTTTTTGATTTTTTACTTGGGAACGTGCGACGTAGGAGTTCTGAGAGATGAAATTTTCACGTTATTGTAAATATGAAACAAAAGTGAGAATTCACAAGGCGGCCCTTTTGTGATGGTAATGGCTGGGATTCTTCCATAATCATCTGGTGGGTTAAAGGGTGTGCAGGAAGGGTGTGGGGGGGGGGAAGGGGGCGGTACTAGAGGTGGCCTGGTTGAGGGGGATTCTCTTTCATATCAGGATTTCGTGTTGGGGCTGCATATTCTAGATTATGTCTGACATAGGTTCTCTATATTACCAGGAATGAGCCTTTGTTCAAATTTATGAAATCAACGCGGGACTTTTTGGCCAGTTTTGCATATATTACATTCGTTATTCTGCTAATGTGTGGAATGAGGATTTTGGATAATATTTTCTCAAAGGTACTTCGTCACTAGTCATGTAGGAATCTCTCTTCACCTCATTAGGTACAGCTGAGCGAGACTTTCCATCGTAACCTTTGGCTTTATCTGGGGTAAGGATAAGAATTACCCTTTATCCTTATCCCCAGATATAAGCCCAGGTAGCCACTTACAGCCCTACTTTGGCCTATAAGTCAAGTATTCTTGGGAGTGTGTCGCAGTATCATTGCTCATTTTACATGATATGCTTCAGGGTCACTAACCCTAGTGGCCTCGACGAGGACAGGAAGCCAGCGGCTTGCCAAAATTCCCCCCCCCCCCCCGCCCCTCCAAACTCTTCCAAAGAGGTTTTGCATCCTCGACGAACTTTTTGATGAAGAATGAAGGCTGGTGGACACGGCAAGTGAGAGTCAGAGAGGCTGGACAAGGCGAGGTTATCATGGCCAAAAAGGTTCTAAGCCAGTATGACTACATATAGGGAGACGGCCGGGTGCGTGGGGCCTACATACGAGGCTCTGGTAAGGCAGTAGGGTACGAAAGAGTATACATTCATACGTGATGAATGTATACACGTGGAGCGGTATACACCTAGCCGTGTATAGTGAAGAGATTGTTCTTTTCCCTCACAGTATAAAGGTGGGAACAATGATAATGTAGTATATTTATGACTATATACACGGAACGTGGAAGGGTGGTGAGGATAGATAGAGGGTTGAGGAGGGATGGAGAAAATAATTTGGAATGGGGGATGGGATGGGAGGGGGGAGAGAGGGGGGTTGAGATGAATGAATAGCAGCTCACAGGTGGCAGAATAATGACTTCACTCACTCAAGAGTGCCAACCGCACCGCCTCCAGAACTGATTACCTGTGTTGCTTCTCCTACCACCTCGTGTGTATAAGCAGACTAGTAACTAATTCTCATATGAAATATAGTTTAACGATCTTAAACTCGTGCAGTAAGATATTAGAATGATACTTGGTGGTGGTTGAGACTGAGGGGGGGGTAGTAGTGGTAGATGAATGGTTGTGGTAGTGGAGGGGTGGTGTAGTAGTCGGGGATGAATGGTTGCGGTGGGGGGGGTGGAGGGGGGGTTGTAGTAGTCGTGGTTGTGGTGGTATTCAGGTGGTGGTTGTCTGGGAAGTTGGTGATTACTGACGATGCAACGGGAGTAACGGTTCGTGGAGATGGTGGTTGAATGTTTGTTAGGATTTGAAGTGACCGTCGATGATTGCATTGTAATTATAGAGGAGGTTGTTAGGGGAAAAGAGGGGTGTTGGGTGTAGTTAAAGGGATGGCTGGTTGCTAATTGAGGTCGGGGTTGAGGATGAGGGTGGCTAATTATGCTGGTAATCACGGGGTAGTTGTGGTGCTTAGAAACTGGTGGTCAGTCTCGGGTGTGTTGGCGATGGTGGTAGCGGCCGCTGGGAGGAATCTTTGATAATACTTAGGAAGACGTGTATGTGGTGAAAGAAGTAGTGGTGGTAGTGGTGGTGGTAGTGGTGGTGAAGTGTTGAGAAGTGGTAATTATGGTGGTGGCAACATTAATGGTAGTAAGAAAAGTGTGGGGGTGCTTGGGGAATTGTATTTTAATCAGAAGGATAAAAATGGACCATTTAGATTTGCCTCAGAAACCAGTTTAAAAGGTGATTCTGTGAATGGACAGGCGTCCTCCTGATACCCAACCTACAACTATCGTAACCTATCCTATACCTAACCTATACCTATCCTATACCTAGCCTATATCTAACCTTAAATTGACAATAGTAGCAATGATAACCCCTGGGAATAATGAAGTGGTTTTACAATTATATATGAAATATTTCTTTGATTTGCCCAGTGCAGCCACTGGTTCAAATAATTAAAGAGATATTAGTGTCTGATACAAATTCCCAATTGTGAAGACCAATTAGCAGTTAAGATAATCGCCTTCCCAATTTTGAAAGACGAGCCAGTAGTTAAGATACTCACATTCCCAGTTGTAAAGACTAGTCAGTATCTAAGGTTGAGTTCCCAATTACTTGTGCTAATTAATTCATTCAAACACTAAGTCCCCACTTACCAGATCACGAGTGAAAGATCGTGGCGAATACTCTGATCAGACTGAACAATTATTCACGAGTCACACTGGAAAATTCATGTTTTGAATTTTGTTACATATTTTTTTTGTACTAAAAATGTTTTCACTCAATTCGACTTAAATTCCTGTGAGCAATAACCAAGAAACAACAGTCAAGCTGCGCTCAATGGAAAGTTTCCAGCATCGAGTGAACGAGCAGACTGTAGTGGGGTGAAGAACACAAGTGAATGTAGTGGGTGAAGAACATTAGTTTTGGTTAGAGGAGAACACGAGTGTAGTAAGAGAATAACTTGAGCTGTCGTATCTGAAGAATAACAGGAGTAAATGAGGGTCGCAAGGAACAAGTGTTTGTAGAAATATATTAAATTTACATATAAATCAGCGCTTCGCCAAATGAAAAAAAAAAACATTTTCTCTATGTTCGTGTAACATAATGTTAAGGGCAATGATGGCCCTTATGCAGATGTTACAGATGAATTATGATGATTGAGAGAGAGAGAGAGAGAGAGAGAGAGAGAGAGAGAGAGAGAGAGAGAGAGAGAGAGAGAATGTACCCTTACCTTGCTCGTTGTCTGACACACAGGAGGAGGCGGAGGTGGGGGGTTTGAGCACATGCGGGAAGAGGTGCGAGACAGCAGGTGGGAGGTGCCTGGTGGGCCAGTGGGTGTGGTGCAGCGCCCACCTGTCGTACAACGATTGTCCTGTCGGCACTTCCTGCTGTCTAGGTGAGTGCCACGTCCTCAGTACACACACACACACACACACACACACACACACACACACACACACACACACAACCACACACACACACACACACACACACACACACACACATACACATAAATATTTATAATGTGCGTGTGTGTGTGTGTGTGTGTGTGCGTGTGTGTGTGTGTGTGTGTGCGTGTGTGTGTGTGTGTGTGCGTGTGTGTGTGTGTGTGTGTGTGTGTTAGCTACTCCTCGTTGATTTACTCAAGATGTTCCGATGTTACAAAACATTATTTTGATTACTTTAAGTGTCGCTTTCTTGCCCCTTCAGAGGCTTCGTCCGGGGAGATGAACAAGACTCTGGAGGCTTCCCTCGGAAGGAAAGTTCTGCAGCTGTCGCCGAGAACAGTAGAGAACAGAGGTATCAGAGGCAAGATAGAGGACGAGACACCGCGGACGAGGAAAAACGGGAATAACAAAAGAAGACAACACAATGCAGGAAACTCGCGGAGCTTAAAACGCCCGAATGAACGCGGGCGGAAAAATGAGAAACATTCCAAGAAAAAGGTCGATGGGAAACGCCAGAGACGTAAAAGTGGAGACAAACGCTCCGGATATCTTGATGAAAAACAGGTTAAAAGAAATGGCAAGAAATACAGCCAAAGGCAAGGACCTGGTGAGCAACGACGGCACCTCAAGGCAGTCAAGAAGAACAAGACGAAGCAATATAGGAAGATGCAAGAGAAAAAACATCGTGTGAGAAATGATCATAATGATGACGATGTTCAACTCCCTGCGAAGATCAAGGAGCATCAAGACAAACAACGTGTCAAACCTCTTCACAAACACACTCTTAAAAAGAAACAAAGCAACAACAAAGGTAATTAAAAGACATAGAATGATGCCTCTGTATTCAGATGACGATTTCACACAGCCTTACTTAACACTTTATTTTTTCAGGAAATGCCTCGAGTTTTTGTTTATCTGAACTATTGCCTCCAATCACACGTCTTCAGAACGAGCAGAAAAACCACAAATATTCTTGAGGCAAAAGCTTTTCTGTTATGAATTTTTTCTGCACAATTTAGACTTTAAGAGAGTCCTTAGCACTAGAGCCTAATTGGTGCCCTGTTTTGGGGGAAAATAAATCCGGGATTTTGAGATAACTGTTCATATGCTTTTATTATTTTTAAGAATGTATGAAAATGATTATGAAATGCCGGGTTAACAAATCTGATGAGAGGCTATGAAGCAAGTTTCCGAGAAGCGACAACAGATGGCATGGCGTGTATGGCGACAACAGAAGGCAGCAGGTCAACTTATATCATGTCTTCGATGTAGGCACACAATAAACATCTGGGGTTCCAGAGCCTGGCTTGTCTCGATGGGGGCAAAAATCTTGGCCTGGAGCAACGATATTTCCCGACGCCATGTTTAAAACGACATGTTTATAAGGTGTGAAAATAACTCCTAAGAGTTAATGCGACAGCAGATCCGTAGCGCAGCTGAGAGAAGCGAGGGTAAACGTGACAAATTAACGTAATGTGGATATATTACTGTGTGCAATACTAACACGGTTACATGTTAACAGCTTGCCGACAGGGATCCAAGTGTAGGAATAAAGGCGGGACTTGCAAGAAGTCGTGTTCAAAGAACGAGAATGAAATCCCCAAAGGATGCAAAGGAGGATGTCGCTGTTGTTCCTCCTCTTCTTCCTCCTCCTCCTCAGGTGAGTTACTGATAGACATTTGATTGACTTAGTGTTCCTAAAATTAAGCTTTTTACATTGTCACAAAAAAACCTTTCCCTATGGGGAAGGTTTTTATTGAGCAATGAAGATTCGTGGGTGAGGCAATATTCATCGTTTTCATCATAATCATTAATCCGTTACTTATTCACCCCCCCCCCTGGCTCACATGCCTAGGATTCACTTTCTGTCCATTCATTAAATCTTATGATATCCATCCAGATGATAACCAAGGGGACGTACGAAGAGCAGTAAAAGGCTATGATAACTTCAAGTCCGGAGTTTTTTAACCAAAAAATTACCAAAATTTATAAAATTGGAACGAAGTTGCAGTATTCAAAATTAATTCTTGTTTCAATTTGCAACATGCATATTGGACTATAATCACACACCTAGGAGTCCTGTAAAAAAAATAATTCACTTATTCTACCATAATTTGAAGGATTAGCTAAAGTTTCCTGCATTTTCAAGACTGTTAATGTTAATTTAGTTATCACAAATAATAATAATTTTAATTAGTAAACTCCCCCTGCTGCCTTCAGAGGCTTTGTGTATTGTTTCATGTCAGGACTGTGGCGTCGTCCCCCGGAATCAACGCAAGGTAAAGTTGTATATATTATTCAGACTCGAACAAACTTGATAAACGCCGTTCCCTAAGTATGAGAACCGCACAGCAATCTACTGGAATATTTCTACACATTAACTTTGCCAATCATGAAGCGAGTTTGTTGAAAGGAATCTGCTTGAATCTGCTGTAATTAGTAACTGTCGTAATACCCTTAATATGCAGGCGATTAGTCACAATAACGTGGCTAAAGTATGTTGACCAGACCACACACTAGAAGGTGAAGGGACGACGACGTTTCGGTCCGTCCTGGACTATTCTCAAGTCGATTGTGTGTCTCAAGTCGATTCTCAAGTCTTCTAGTGTGTGGTCTGGTCAACACCCTTAATATTATTAGTCGAGGTTTACTCAGACTGGGCCCTCTGTTGGTTTCCAAAATTCCACGAACTTGTAAATTGTTGTAGACTTATTCCCTTGCCCGGTATTATGGGTTTCTCACTGACCAATGTAATAGGCCTATGTAATTTATCTGTTGTGCACTAACGGGCTATTGAGGTAGGTATTAAAATTTACCATAACCATTTTGCTTTCCGTAGGTCCCCTCTCTTATTGTCTGAAATATTGTTTCTCTTGATCACGTACACCGAAGTACGAAATACTTGAGTTTCGTTTAACAAAGAAATGTATTCCATTTTCTGTGTAGTTACATTTCCCCAATGCTCTTTCTTCTAATTATAAGGGTAACCATAATAATCTTCATCATTAACTTGACTACTATTATTCATAGCATTTTTGTCTGTATTGCTTTGAATTTGACAAATATAGATATGATAGAGCTCGAGAAGCTCGTGAATCTGTACACCAGTAGACTGACGGTTCAGAGGCGGGACCAAAGAGCCGAAGCACAACCCACCCCCCCTCCCCACCCGCAAGCATAACTAGGTGTGTACAAGCCCACTCTTCGTGCTACACGAAGGGTAACCTCGGCTTTGTTTCCCCTGCCAGGAGGTTGCAAAGTGCAGAAGACGTGCAAGAAGCTTGGAGGCGCGTGCAAGACGTCTTGTTCCAGCGGGGAGACGGATGCCGGCAAGGGCTGCAAGGGCCGGAACTGCAAGTGTTGCGTAGCCGGCAGTGGTGGAGGTGAGGGAGGATCACAGTCGACTTGCTAATGGTCCAGGACGGACCGAAACGTCGTCATTTCTTCACTTTCTGGTGTGTAGTTTAGTCAACATTTGACCAGCCACGTTATTGTGACTCCTCATCTGCACAGGGAGGATGCTGGCTCTGAAGGCTCGAGTAGGAGGATGGAGGGGATAGGGACGAGGGACAGAGTATGAGGGAGAGGGGTTGTAATGAGAGGGGGGGATGTAATGAGGGGGAATGATGAGGGAGGGGGTTATAGAACTAGGGGGAAAAAGGCAGAGGAAAAATAATAAAAGGGGGAATTATTAGGGGTAAAAAAAACGAGGTAAACTTAGGAATTTTGTTACACTCTGATAGTGTGTGTTGTATTCGGTGGTGCTGGTGTGGTAGTGTTGTACCAGCTGTGTAGCAGTGTTGTTGCTTGTTACCAAGAGGTTATGACTGGCAACATTGATCGAGGGATGTAGCCAGGATGAGGTTGTCACTGGCAACACATGCTGTTTTGTTTTTGTGTATTTGTTTACAAAAGTGGGTACAGGAACAGACGACGTCTGACTTCTGCTGTCAGGTTGAGAGCCTTCTCTTTCCCATAGCTTATGGTAAGCCTTATCCCCCACTCATTTTCCCTGGAACACGACCCACCGAGTGATTGACAACCAGGTACACAATTACTACTGGATGAACAGAGGTGAATGGTTCAGGTTGAACGCCCTAACCATCCTCCCCGTAACTGAGAGGGAGGTTGTGACTGACAGCAGCGGATGGAATCGTTACAGTGAGGGAGTTTCCAGGAACAGGAATTGATATGCTTGAAGCATATCAATAGGCCAACCCATCTGCCTGTTTAGGAAGTACTATTTTGTAAATATATGGACCATCGTACATACATAGATGTGAGGAACTGAAGGAACTATTCATCACGTCTATGTAGATAGTAAATAGTGCATATTTGATAGTAGAATTTGGTACTATTCACAATATAGAGTCTGAAAAAATAATGCAAAAAAACAAACTTAAATATTCCTCGGCCTAGTATAGCATATATTTGTACTATTTTATTCCTAAGAGGGTTAGGTTAGATTAGGTTTTGTTTCCAACAATTAGAAAACCTCTTCTGGTTTATCTAAATTCAATAGTATCAAATTCTAATTTCTAATTGTCCATTACGGTAATATATGTTGGATGGTGCACATCGTTATTATAAGTACTATTTTAAACAGGAGGATGGACTGGAATAGTAGTAGTAGGCATCCATTAGTCTCAGTAGACTATATATATATATATATATATATATATATATATATATATATATATATATATATATATATATATATATATATATATATATATATATATATATTCCAGCCACAGTAGCTTTATGTACTTTTTCGTAGGATGGGTTGCCATAGTAACATCTTGACCTATTAACTCTTCCCCCCCCCACACACACATATTTTTTTTTTTTTGGGGGGGGGGTTGGCTGGCTGAGTGGACAGCGCTCTAGACTCGTGGACCAAGGGACCAGCGTTCGATCCCGGCAGCCGGCGGAAAAACAAATGAGACAGAGTTTCCTTCACCCAGATGCACCTGTTACCTAGCAGTAAATAGGTACCTGGGAGTTAGACAGCTGCTACGGGCTGCTTCCTGGGGGGGTATGTATGTGTTAAAAAAATAGTTATTAGTTAGTAACAGTTGATTGATTGACAGTTGTAAGGCGGGCCGATTGAGTACAGCTCAACCCCGCAAGCACAACTAGAAGAATACAACTAATTGAATACACACAGGAAAATGCCAGCCGAGGTCCGCTTGTGAGGCCGTGAAGGGCTCCTGTAAGGCGCTATGTTCGCCAACCGACGTACTCATTCCGGACGGGTGTCAGGGCGCCTGCCACTGCTGCGTGTCGAAGATCGTGGGGTGCCCCAGCTCCTCGGAGTGCCCAGGGCGGTGCATGGCTTCCTGTCCCGGCGTCCTCTCCACTGCCAGCTGTCTGGGCTCCAGTTGCTCCTGCTGCCTAGGTTAGTCTTTTTAAATTTGTTCTGATTATTTTAAATGATGTTACATATATATGTTGATATATACACGTGTGTTTATTTAACCTATACCAAACAGACTGCAAGTCCAGCTCAGAGTGCAGGGACGCTAATGGCGTGTGCAGGGCCGAGTGTTCATGCGGGGAGAAGGAGCTGCGTGGTGGGTGCTCAGGCAACGGCTGTAAGTGTTGCATCCCCGACGTGCTCAAGTGCTCAGGTGGCTCACGGTGCTCAGGAGAGTGCGTGTACGGACCACTGTGCACAGGTGCTGTTCTGTCCAACGTCACTTGTTCAGGCCAGACTGGGTGCGCCTGCTGCACCAGAGGGTGAACCCTTGATCGACTCCTTCGGAACAGTNAGCTAAATTTGAAACAACAACATTGACAGCGCTTGGAGGCCGTTCACCCTGTAGGACACGTGTTCAACTGTGTTCAACACCTGTAAGAGTGAAGTTATCGCTTGGCCTCAAACAGTTGAAAATAAAAGCGAATTTTTGTGTTTGGTTATCATATTTTTACTTCTTCTTTTTTTCCAGCGCTTGCGTGCTTTTGTATCCGACTCAAGCACAATGTGTTAGACTTGAACGGTATTAGTGGCAGTCTTGGGTGAGAGAGAGAGAGGATCTTTCTCCACCACCTCCACCAGAGCCGGTCGGCCGAGCGGACAGCACGCTGGACTTGTGATCCTGTGGTCCTGGGTTCGATTCCAGGCGCCGGCGAGAAACAATGGGCAGAGTTTCTTTCACCCCTATTCGCCTGTTACCTAGCAGTAAAATAGGTACCTGGGTGTTAGTCAGTCGTCACGGGTTGCTTCCTGGGGGTGGAGGTCTGGTCGAGAACAGGGCCGCGGGGACACTAAAAAGCCCCGAAATCATCTCAAGATAACCTCAAGATAACCATATTGATAACCATATATACACTTTGTTGATGATTTTATTACTGTTTTACTATTTTAGATCTTCCTCGTCCTATTATTATTATTATCATTATTATTATTATTATTAATATTATTATTATTATTATTATTATAATATTTAGAGAGTTACTATCTTTTACTGTTGTTGTTGGTTCTATAATTAATTTGGACTAAAAATATATATTGTTTTCAAAACCAATATTTTTCACAATAATTTTCTAAATTTGTTTCGTATGTGTTTACATATTTTACGAGCGGACCGGCGCCTGCTTCGCGGCGTTTTGTTGATGCTAATGTTTCGGTGAGACACAAAAGCCTGTGCATGGGGAGCTGAGCCCCCCTCCCCCCATAATGTTGGTGTTGCTAGTGACATCTGGTCCGCACCTTTTGCAACACGCACGCCATGCACACACACCCACGCAGGAACACACACACACACACACACACACACACACACACACACACACACACACACACACACACACACACACACACACACACACACACACACACTCCACTAGGAAGTGATGTGGTGGAGGCTGACTCCATACACAGTTTCAAATGTAGATATGATAGAGCCCAATAGGCTCAGGAATCTGTACACCAGTTGATTGACGGTTGAGAGGCGGGACCAAAGAGCCAGAGCTCATCCCCCGCAAGCACAATTAGGTGAGTACTGGCCTGATAGCTGAGTGGACAGCGCTCTGTACTCGTAAGCCTAGGGTCCGGGTTCGATCCCCGGTGATGGCAGAAACAAAATAGGCAGAGTTTCTTTTTTATCCTGATGCGGCTGTTACCTAGCAGTAAATAAGTACTTTGGAGTTAGACAGCTGTTACGTAGCTGCTTCCTGGTTGTGTGTGTGTACTCACCTAGTTGTGTTTGCGGGGGTTGAGCTCTGGCTCTTTGGTCCCGCCTCTCAATCGTCAATCAACTGGTGTACAGATTCCTGAACCTATTGGGCTCTATTATATCTATATTTGAAACTGTGTATGGAGTCAGCCTCCACCACAACACTACTTAATGCATTCCATTTATTAACTACTCTGACACTGAAAAAATTCTTTCTAACGTCTCTGTGGCTCATCTGGGTACTAAGTTTCCACCTGTGTCCCCTTATTCGTGTCCCACCCGTGCTGAAGAGTTTGTCTTTGTCCACCCTGTCAATTCCCCTGAGAATTTTGTAGGTGGTTATCATGTCCCCCTTTACTTTTCTGTTTTCCAGGGATGTGAGGTTCAGCTCCCTTGGCCTTTCTTCGTAGCTCATACCTCCCAGTTCCGGGACGAGCCTGGTGGCATACCGCTGAATCTTCTCTAACTTCGTCTTGTGTTTAACTAGGTATGGACTCCAGGCTGGAGCTGCATACTCCAGGATTGGTCTGACATAAGTGGTATACAGGGTCTTGAACGATTCCTTACACAAGTTTCTAAAGGCAGTTCTTATATTGGCCAGTCTAGCATATGCCGCTGATGATATCCTTTTGATGTGGGCCTCTGGGGACAGGTTCGGTGTGATATCGACCCCCAGATCTTTCTCTCTATTTGTCTCTTGCAGGATTTCACCTCCCAGATGATACCTTGTGTTCAGCCTCCTGCTTCCCTTCGCCTTCTGCTTCCCTTCTACCTTCCGCTCCCTTCGCGCGCGTGTGTGTGTGTGTGTAATTACCTAAGTGTAATTACCTAAGTGTAGTTACAGGATGAGAGCATCGCTCGTGGTGTCCCGTCTTCCCAGCACTCTTTGTCATATAACGTCTTCGTCATCATCTTCGTCCTGTGTGTGTGTGTGTGTGTGTGTGTGTGTGTGTGTGTGTGTGTGTGTGTGTGTGTGTGTGTATGTGTGTGTGTGTGTGTGTGTGTGTGTGTGTGAAAAATAAATAAATAAATTAGTTAATAGTTAGTAACAGTTGATTGACAGTCGAGAGGCGGGCCGAAAGAGCAGAGCTTAACCCCCGCAAGGACCACTAGGTGAATACAACTAGAAGAATACACACACTCACACACACACACCAAATAGTAAATACACACACACACACCTAAGAGTGTACACACACAGCTGAACACCGCCAGAAGGGCTCCAGTTGTGTGTGTGCTGTTGTGAGGTGAACACTGTACATTGGTCTGACGGCTGCCTCTCCATCCCCTACTTCACCAGTACTACCTAAGTATGAACTTTGTACATTATAACTTTTTCACTATAGCTTTTCATTATAGTCAAAATAATTATTTTGTCAAAATAATTATTTTGTCAAAATAATTATTTTGTCAAAATAATTATTTTGTCAAAATAATTATTTTGTCAAAATAATTATTTTGTCAAAACAATGGTCAAAATAATTATTTTGACCATTGTAAACAAAAGAGAAGATAACCCACATCGACACTTTCGGTAGGTTCCTTCATGGGAAGAATCGAGTTTAAAGATAATTATTGAAGAATTACCGGTTACAAAATCAGCTTTTGGCTCGTAGAGGCTCAAAGATATCATAGCGCAACAAATGGAAAGCATCTCAAGGCCGACAATCACTCGCATCTTCACAGATGGATCAGTTGATCAAGAAAGAGATTCCACCGTGGCGGCAGTTTTGTTAAATTCATTAAGCTAATGTGTTTGGAGCGAGTATATTGTTTACATAATATACTCGCTACAACACCAACAGCCATGACGTTTATTAGAGCATAAACTAGGATATTTAGGATCTTTAAATAATGTTGTTTTTGCAATGTGTCAATTAAGCACAGAAAGCAAACGCATTCTCAACGTACATCGGGATGGATGCTACGCTCACGCCTCCAGAGGACGCAACTTGTGTAGTTACCGTGCATAAAATTCGTTTTCTTTGGTGTAATATCAAAGTACCAGCATAATTTTATGACTAACTATGATAATTTTAAGTTTCGCACCTTCTGGGGTTGGTATTCACCCAGTGTACCCACCTAGGGCTTTTGTGTACCCCTGTGATTAAGGTGTACCTTCTTATGGACAATATTTTGATCATTCTAGTCTGAATATTCATTTGATCATTCGAGAGTTGACGTGAGGAACAGGTGAACGGCAGCAGGAGGTGGTCAGGCAGTGGGTCTGAGAACCGTGGGACGTCCTGTTAAGAACCCTGTCCTGGTGCTAGGAATGTCCTATCAGTGTGCTGATAGAGCGCTAGATGATGTTGACACTGGAGGATGCTGGTGGAGTGCTAGGTGATGTTGACACTGGAGGATGCTGGTGGAGTGCTAGGTGATGTTAACACTGGAGGATGCTGGTGGAGTGCTAGGTGATGTTGACACTGGAGGATGCTGGTGGAGTGCTAGGTGATGTTAACGCTGGAGCGTGCTAGTGGAGCGATGCCAGTGGACATTATATAATTGTTCAAGTGGACTACTTGTCGGGAAGTTACAAGTGACAGGAAATGGTTGTCTCTGTCCCCCTGTTTTTAGGAGATAATTTTTGTGCTCATGACACGAGTGGGAGTGTGGGTTCCCTCCTCACACTTGTGTATTTGTGAAATACACAAAGTGTGCGCTATCAACGTCTTTACATTGCAGTTTCATTTTCTATACTCTAGACGTGTGTTTCCGCGTCCTCACTGGGGTTACTGATCTAAGGATTTAGATCCTTTAATCAATGGAAATCAATGTCTTGTGGCCTGGTCATTGACTAGGGCTTCCTAGTTGGTGATCTGGTCAACCAGGCTGTTAGGCGCGGCTGCTCCCAGCTTGATGTACGAATCACAGCTCGGTTTATTAGCTATCCTTTGGTGGAATTTTATCAAGTTCTCTTTAGAACACCGTGAGAGGTCGGCCAATTATAACCCTTATGTTTAGAAGAAGAGTGTTCAACTGTCTGGGCCCTTGACGTTGAGATAATTGTCTCTTAGTCTACCCATGGCACCTCTAGGATATGATTCTGGAGTGTTTTTTGTTAATAATAGCACTTAGAGAGGTTAATGCAGAAACTAATCTGCGTAGACAATGACCAAACCAAACATCAGAAGATGGAGATAGAGTGCTAGACGTTGACCAGACCACACACTAGAAGGTGAAGGGACGACGACGTTTTGGTCCGTCCTGGATCATTTTCAAGTCGATTGTGTCAAGAAACGACCATGTCTCAAGTCAAACGATTGAGTCTCAAGAAACGACGACATTTCGGTCCGTCGTGGACCATTATCAAGTCGAGGTGGACCACTTGATAATGGTCCACAACGGACCCAAACGTGGTCCTTTCTTCCCCCTTCTGATGTTTAGTTTGGTCATCTTATCCTCAGCCACGTTGTAACTCATCGTCTGCGTAGATGAGATTAGAGCGAAATACAACGGACGAGTTCTGTATTCTGGTGTAATTCACAAGGATCATTAGTTATGAAAATGGACCTTCATTTTCCTTGTATGATTTCCTGTTGTTAGAGACCGAGAGCCTTATGTGCTTGAATGCAAATCACAATCTTTGAGTAATTCCCGGTTAGCTATTTTCTACTAGGTGAGTCCTGGCAACTGGTCGTAAGGAAACTTGTCCAAATGACTTATTCCGGCTCGGGAATCGAATTCGGGTCCAGCTAGTTTGGAGCTCACTGCTCGCAGTGAACAATATTACATTTTTTTTAACGATGCCTCGCAAATCACCCTCTTCTCTTTCCCAGGACGGTTCGTGAGACAGAAAGAGCTCCACTTCCAGGACGGCTCGTGAGACAGGAAGAGCTCCACTTCCAGGACGGATCGTGAGACGGGAGCTCCAGGGAATACCTTCCAGACGGAGACATGAAGCTCACTTCATTTCTACTCGTCTTCATTTGCGGTGTACAGGTCCCCCTGATCTGTACAGCTGGTTCACAGGTCAGTGCTCTCACGTCAGGCCACTCTAGTCCTAGCTGCTGAAATACAACTCTCGGTCTGGCTTCGTGCAGGTCGACGTTCAATCCCCGACCGTCCAAGTGGTTGGGCACCATTCCTCTCCCCCCGCCTTATCCCAAATCCTTATCCTGATGTTGTTTTAGATTCAGCTACTCGGAACCAAAAGTTGAAAGTAGTACGGGCTATGGTGAGTCCGTAGTGGACTTACCTGGCACAGGAGCGGTGCTGTACCTGCCTTATCCCTTCCAAGTGCTATATAGTCGTAATGGCTTGGCGCTTTACCTATGACTGATCCTTTTCCCTTCTCGTCCTACCTGCTGAAGTTTGAATCAGTTGATGTTAGAGGCGAAGTTAGTGTGTAAATCTGGGTGATTGGAAGATGTTAAATGAGAAGCACAAAAAGAAAATGTTGATAAATACCGTGGGTGGTACCGTATCAAGGCTTCCGTAGGTGGTACCGTACCAAGGCTTCCGTAGGTGGTATCGTACCAAGGCTTCCGTAGGTGGTACCGTACCAAGGCTACCGTAGTGGTACTAAACTAAATAGCACACACACACAGAGCTACGTTAGCATATGCTGCATTATTTACGAGAAGGGGTAGGGCATGTGGGAAAGGGAATGGAAGGTGGGGGTGGGGGTTAAAGGTAAGCGACGTGGTGAAGGCTAAGGGAAGATGGTGAGAGGTAGGGAAGGTGGCCCTTGCTATGTGGCACTGCTTGCTGTAGTTTATGTGGCACTTCTGCTTTTGCAGTCTTTATACGGGTCCTTTACTGCAGCACAGCCTCGGAAACGACGTTTCTCCTCTCTTACATTGTCATCAAATGGTACCGCCTTCACCATCAGAAGTACCTCGAGGACTTGAAACAAACTATCAATGATTTTCAGGGATTTCACTCCCTTCAAGGATTGCTTGCGGTAGTTCAACGGCTAGTTTTGTATCATTGAATAGCGACTACCTGAACATCGTTTCTTTGTTGATGTCCAACTCGTCTCTCGCAAAGTACATCGCATTATGACGTATTTGGCCATTAAGGCCAAAAACTGAGGTTACTGTAAAATTATAGCGACTCAAAATTGACGTAAGTCCCGTTTTCTGTTCGTGGGTCCTCGGTTAGGCTAGGTTCGGTTAATTTAGGACATCATTTTAATGACGTTCTGAACGTTCGAGAGGATTGGCTGCATGTGCAATGGATTCTTCCACAGTTTAGCCAGCTTCTCGTTCTCTCTATAGCCCTTACACGACTTGAAAAGTGTAATTCTTCCACTAACCACCACATGGAGTAC
>WNGS01162157.1:7876513-7894910 GCA_020271785.1 Procambarus virginalis
CTGTTGATTGACAGTTGAGAGGCTGGACCAAAGAGCCAAAGCTCAACCCCCGCAAGCACAATTAGGGAGTACATTCTACAGCTACCAAAAGTCTGACAACTTCACACCTGTGGGTTTCCCACTGCCAAATTTAAGGCCGAGCTGCGACCTCTCCTGGTCTTGCCCGGAGGCAAATAGTCGAGATATTAAACATGGAATCGCTGTCAATCAGAAGCCCTCGAGGAAGGCGTGGCAGTTGAAGTATCGTAATCATGGCTATAAGCACGTGTATTCACACCTGTCGGCACATCTCGGCTTTGACGCCCAGAGGTAATTTCAGTCCTGAACCTGGTGACGCGACGTATTCCCAGGGAACTTGGAATTCTTCGACAGATTTACAAATCAAGTATTTTTCTTCCAAATCCTGATTCTGACCTCTTCCAAGTGATATATATTATAGTGATATATTCCATATTATAATAATAATAATTATGGAATTATTGGCAAAGTGAAAACTATAATAATTTCGTAATTATTATTATAATAATATTCCATAAATATTATTATAATAATAATAATTATGGAATAGACATCATTTACTGCTAAAGTCTACTCCTATCGTGGCATTTCACTACATAACAATGATATATCGTATTAATAATACTTAATAATAAAAATATAAAAATAACCACTAATCATAATAAAAATAATATTACAAATAATATTTTCAATTAAAATAAAAATAAAAAGTTGCAACAGTGACACCACACGAATTAAAGTAAAAAAAAAAGAGTAATCAAAATGCTCTTCTCTTCAACACAGTGTTGCCAGCTCGGGCTAAGCTGGGAACAAAAAATTAAGAGAGAGGCCAGACAGGAGAACAAACAGACTGAGATTCCTCTTAAGTTGGTAAACGTGGCCGGAAATCCCTTGAAGACTTGCTTTGTAAATGTAAAGAAAAGAAAGTAAGAATGGTTAAACTAAACTTGATACGAGGGCTTACGTTTGATGTGTTTAATGTGGATCAAACACCTGTTGAACTGGTGAAGGGGGTGCTGGAGGGGGCGTCACACCTGCTGGAGGGTGCTGGAGGGGGCGTCACACTGCTGGAGGGGGTGCTGAAGGGGGCGTCACACCTGGTGAAGGGGGTGCTGGAGGGGGCGTCACACCTGCTGGAGGGGTGCTGCAGGGGGCGTCACACCTGGTGAAGGGGGTGCTGGAGGGGGCGTCACACCTGCTGGAGGGGTGCTGGAAGGGGCGTCACACCTGGTGAAGGGTGCTGACGACGTTACACCTGCTGAAGGGGTTATCTTGAGATGATTTCGGGCTTTTTAGTGTCCCCGCGGCCCGGTCCTCGACCAGGCCTCCACCCCCAGGAAGCAGCCCGTGACAGCTGACTAACACCCAGGTACCTATTTTACTGCTAGGTAACAGGAGCATAGGGTGAAAGAAACTCTGCCCAATGTTTCTCGACGGCGCCTGGGATCGAACCCAGGACCACAGGATCACAAATCCAGCGTGTTGTCCGCTCAGCCGACCGGCTCCCAGGCGGGGTGCTGGAAGGGACATCAAACCTACTGAATGGTGCTGGAGGCGAGGTCCAACCTGCTGAACTAGTAGTAAAGATCTTTAAGCAAGGACTACATCTCAACTCGTAATAAAGATGCCTCATTAAATACAGACTGAGAAAAATCTTTCATCTACTTCAATTTGTGTCTTTTTTTTTTTTTGGTGTTTGATCGGATTAAAACACTTCATGAAAGCATTGCTTCTTGTTGATGTCTGAACCGGAGAATAAGATGAGCTCTCAGGCTCTGAAAGATGATGTTATTGTCTTACTGATTGTTATGTTCTGTAAGGAAACATTTTTTTACTATTTACTGCTTTGTGAAGATTGCGGTTCAGTCTTCAACAATGTTCAGCATATTTTCTAAAACCTTATATGTATATATATATATATATATATTATATATATATATATATATATATATATATATATATATATATATATATATATATATATATATATTCTCAAATGCAAATTAAAATCAATGGTAGCAACGCTGGTACCAACAGCCACGACAGTCACACGGCAATGTTGAAAATGTTGAAAATGTTCAAAATGTTCAAAATGTTCAAAATGTTCAAAATGTTCAAATATCCATAAACCAGCTTCCACGAGAACGCCAACCAGCATTACGATCTCTGGCCAAAACTAAGGCAACTCGTATATCAAGCTCTCCGTGTTTACCTGTGGGAAACCACTTCATAGAAATATATATTCCTGCCCTGCTCGGTAAATGTTTGGCGGGCCAGATATATATTTCAATTCGCTTGCTCTTGCAAACATATAGTGCAAATAATTTAATATTGATGAATTTCATCGCGTGAAAGGAGTGATATATATATTTTTTCCAATATATTTTATATAATTGTGCTATATATGACGTCTATTTTTGATATATATATATTTGTGTGTGTTATGAAATTGTACTTTTATCTATATTCTGTTGTACAATAACTGTGAAGTTATTGCGCTTGCTATTGCAAATAAGCCTTTCTTTTCATACCTCTGTAATACACGAAGAAAGGAGTGAGATTACGTAAAGTGTCCCAGCTGTCAGGAAGGCTTATATAATATTCTGGTGCCGAAAAAGCTTAATACGATTCAGTGAGAGTTCACCTTAGTAAATTTATTACAAGAGAGAGGAGTTTACAGGTTGTTCAGCCAGAAGTGTGGCTCTAATAAACAACCTGACACGATGTTGTTGTTAAAGATTCGCTACCTGGAACAAGAAGTTCCAAGTAGCACGGGCTATGGTGAGCCCGTAGACCTGACATGAAATGATCTACCCCCAGAATTCCTCTTGTGTTTATTTACTATTTATATTTACTATCTGCGCCTGCAAAATCAAGCTATTAGCTCTTGGGCCCCGCCTGTTTAACTGTTCTATATTTTCATCTGTTATGTCTACTACATATATTTCTCTCTAACATACGCACGCACGCACACCTCTGCCTACCTAGCAGAGGCAGAAACAATGGCCAGAGTTTCTTTCATTCTGGTGCACCTGTTCACCTAGCAGTAAATGGGTACCTGGGAGTTAGACAATCGCTACGGACTGCTTACTGGGGACGTGTGTGTGTGTGTGTGCGTGTGTAAGAGTAGTAGTAGACATAATAGAGGAAAAATAAATGGATAAGAAAGGCGGGTCCAGGAGCTAAGAGCTCGATTCTGCCGATACAAATAGTAAAACACACACACACACACTTCCCAGTCAATTTCCTAAAGCGTCCATCAGCACATCGCCCCTTCCGACTGTTACCCCCCCCCCCCCTCTCTCTCTCCTCTCTCTCTCTCTCTCTCTCTCTCTCTCTCACTTCCTCCACTATCTCCCCTTCCTTCCTCCCTTCCCATCATCCCCTCCCTCTCTCCGTCCCTCCCCCTTTCCCTGCACCCACTCCCTCTCACACCGACATTCACTCCACATTCCTCATGGTTTTTGACACACCTCGGCCCCAATCACGAATTCTTTCCCAGACTCCTCGCTCAGAAAATTCATTCATTAATCTCCTCTAAAACTTTACGCGAATGGTCTAATATCCTTTTTTTCAGGAAGGTCGAGTGGTTAAAAGTTTATTTGATGGGGGGTGTTGTGGGAGGGCAATAATGGTAATCAACATTCGACAAGCTTTACTAGTTAATGCTGACAAAATTGTTTCCTGCCACTTAGTAAGACAGTTAGTACTTTAGTTAATCTTTGAGTTACATTACATTAGTTCAATCAGATGGTTAGTGCACCCCTCAGACACAACAGTGAGTCTTTTTATGCTCATCCAGTCATGCCAGTTATATTTGTTGTATTTAGCCATGTTATCATTAGGTCAACCATCCAGGCAGTCATTCCTCTAAATACAGTCATTATGCCATTAGTCAGCAAGCCAGACAATCCAACATTCCAATCAGGTATATAGACACTTAACCAGCTAGCCAGCCAGTTAGTCAACTTCCAGTCAGTTATGAAGCCAGTCAGACAATCAGTCAACCTTCCAGTCAGTTACGGAGCCAGTCAGCAGTCATCGGTGCCACAGATATATCAAGCCAAACTGTAAACTTGGACGAATATTAGCAAGTTCTCAGTCCAGCTGTTAGGGTGAGTCTCCTCGTCAGATATTATAGTAGTAGTAGGCATCCATCAGTATATATAATATATATATATATATATATATAATATATATATATTAGGGTACACATCTGTGCAATGCAGGGACCAAATCTCGAAGAAAAAACAAGAGCATTCAGAGAAGATCTGGGGATTCTCACGAATACTTTATTCTTTATTCATTATTTATATACATATACATATACATTATTTATATACATATACATATTCTTTATTATATATATATATATATATATATATATATATATATATATATATATATATTGTGAAAAAATTCGACAAAATAGCTGTGGGATCGCCATATACACACATGCTTGATTCATGATTTGTCTGAATATGGGTCGTTATCGCCCGAAATAAGAAAATAGCAACAACATAGTTAAGATTAACACTAAATAATATATACTACATGTAGATGATTACAGTTCACGATCCATAGTTAAGCAAAATATCTCAATGGCAGTACATGGAACTACCTGACTCTGTAACATGTTAAAAGTAACGAGCGTTAACACCTCTTTTTCGTTAGATTAACAGAAGGTGGCAGCTAAAATCAGCTTTAGGTCCAAGGATCAATTAAGCTATGCTAGGGGGGGGGCCTCTTATTTTCGAGGTGTCCCCACACTTAATGCTTGCAAAGTGAAATTGAAATTGAAATAAGTTTATTGATGTAAAATACACACAAAGGGATGAGGTAGCCCAAGCTATTCTCACCCCGTTCAGTACATCGTGCCAATACATACATATACACACATCACAAACAATAAACATATTACCAAACATTCTAAGAGATAAACATATACATTTCCTCCTTCACAAGTAGTATGGTAAAGTTGTCTGATGAAATCGGCACTCACAATCTGGCATCGCTGTTGTTTACATTTCGTGGACAGCTGCGTGGAGTATAATCATTTCCCACATCGTTAATTACAGTTACGAATCAATAATTTCGTACAAATTAACTTTACTAAGTCTCAAAAATGTTGGGTAGCAGCAGCTGCCCCTAGAGACCTCTTCTTTTTTCTCCCATCCATTGTTCCCTGCCACTTTCCTTCTTGTAAACCTGCCCCAGTGTCCCTGCCTAATTGGTGGAATATATTCCCCCATCCTTATGCAGGCGAGGAGTCACAATAACGTGGCTGAAGTATGTTGACCAGACCACACACTAGAAGGTGAAGGGACGACGACGTTTCACAACGTCGACGACACAAGCGACTTGAGAATGGTCCAGGACGGACCGAAACGTCGTCGTCCCTTCAACTTCTAGTGTGTGGTCTGGTCAACTTCCCCCATCCTTGTCCGTAATCGTCTAAATTCTAGTACTTCCATTTTAGAGTAGTTAAGTGGAACTAGTTGGCAAAGTGGGTTAGCTTCCAATTACAATTTGGAGGGTTGGCTTTCCTCACCTGCCTCCTTTCAGTAAAAAAAAAAAACAAGCCAGTTCAGAGGCCAGAATTAACTAATTTTAGCATCTGTACTACATAGACTGGAATTAGTACCGAGGCTTATTAGTTCTAGTATTAGAGAAACTGTCTTATCTCTATCATCTATCTTGTCTAATCGAATCTATATTAGAGAATCTAATCTTATCTAGTATAAGAGAATTAGTACCGAGTACCTCTACTGTGCATTCAGTTCGAAATTCACTAAAGTTCAATATTCACTCCCCTTCATGCAGGTCGGCGTTCAATCCCCGACCGTTCACAAGTGGTTGGGCACCATTCCTTATCCCACCGTCCCATCCCAAATCCTTATCCTGACCCCTTCCAAGTGCTATATAGTCGTAATGGCTTGGCATTTTCCCCTGATAGTTCCCTTCCCTCCCCATTTCACTCCCATTACCCTTCTGTATCTTCCTATTACCAGTTCATTCAATTTATCCCACCTCCCGTTACACAACCACAAAGTATAAAGCTGCGAATTGGACAATAGTTTCAGTGATATACACAGAAATCACAATAGCGTGATATATCAAATGAACAAATCCACAAGGTCGGTGATAAGGACCGGGCCCCGACTAAAGCGCGTCTGGGATCCTCTCGGGCGTAGGTTCGAACCTTCATCACGGCCCTTGTGAATTGGTTCAGTTTCAGCGATGTTATAAAGTAGGGCGAAATCAGGCACATTTCTAACTTTAATTATTGTCTCTATTATTGATTATTTTCCTCAGCTGGAGCCAGTGCGTGTGTAGTTTACAATGCCGTGAATGAATGGTATGATAATTATCAGCTTAGCAAACACCATTAAGGCAAGGAATTTGAACCTTGTTAGAGGTTGATTGGAGGAACCTCTTAGTCAGTAGAGCCACAACACGCTCACCTCTCCTTCAACTCGAAGAGAAAAGCAAAGATGTTTTTGCTGTCAACATTCAAGTTATAATACAGAACTATCACTGGTACACCATTCTTCATTTTCTTATTCTTGTTCTCCTTCTTCTTCTTCTTCTTGCAGAAAGTTGCAAAACTGTGGAACAAACCTGCCACCTAAGTTGTCAAGCAGGCCGCCTGTCACAAAAATTATGAAACAAATGACCCGAACCTAACCTAATCGATGGACCCACGAATAGAAACGTGACAGTTCGTCACTTTTGTGAGATGCAATGATTTAGTGCAACAAATGTTGGCCATTTGGGGATTTATACGTGAAAATGTCATGTACTATTTGATAGGACAGGTTGCTCCGCAGTTGGTTTGCAACTGAATATTTCCGGGTTCGATTGCCGTGCAGGACTGAGATTTTGCGCATATTTCCTTTCACCTGGTGCCTCTGTTCACCTAGCAGTATATTGGTAACTTAAAGTTAGGTGGCAGTTGTGAATTAAATCCTGGTAAAGTCAGTAATCGATATCGGTGGACCATGATACACTTACCTGACTTCTGATAGAGTTACCCTCTAAATACAGTTTTCTTCTAATTTCATTTTCATAGAAAATGAAAGCGAAGTTTTGCCTGACTACGAAATACGTAGAGTCTAATACGTCTACGTATCTTCAGGAGATTCAATTCGGGACTGCATACACAAAAGTTGGTCTTGCGTCGGTTGTATACAGCTATCGAATGAATTTTATTTGTTCAAGATTATCCATTATAATGTTTTAGCATTTAAAGGCGAGTTGTAAAATGACACACTCAGGAACTGAGTGACTACAGTGAATCTTCACCATCACGGCCTCGTGGCGCAATGGTAGCGCGTCTGACTCCAGATCAGAAGGCTGGGTGTTCGAGTCACTCCGAGGTCATATTTTCGGTAAAATCTCCATTCATTTGGACTGGTCGGTAGAGAGAAGGCCTCTCTCTCTCTCTTTGCAAAGATCGACGATCGATCTCAGATAATCCAAGTAGGTTGGAATTGTTCCATCAATACGTCCGCATATCTATTCTCTATACATTCTCTCCTGATAACTAATTATCTCACCTTACCTTAGGAAATCATTGTGCATACAGCTGGCTTATCTTGGAAGATAGAGATTAGCTATAACACGATTTATGAGCTATACATGACCAATGACTAATTGATTTAATTGGAATGAGTGTATTATGTGATCTGAGTTAAATGAGAGATACGAGCAAGAACCAGTGAGTTTGTGAGAAGAGTTGGAAGTACTTAAAGCTTCTGAAGGCTTTACCCACCACACACACACAAGACACACCCAGCTAGCAGCGAACAGCTGTAAATACAGACATTTGAACTTTGTATCCACTGCCGTGTTCCAGAGACAATTGAACATTGCCTCCTTTACTGCTTCAGACATTATAGTGTCAGAATTAATTTCAAACAAGTACTTAAGGGAAAGAGATCTCTCACTACATGTAAAAATATCAAACAGTTAAAGCATTGGTTAAATAGCTTCAGTTCACCCAAAAAATAGGCCATATATTGGCCTTTTCGTATATCTGAAAACACCAGGCAATCAAACAGGAAAACGAATTCCTAACTACAAAAGCAATAACGATCAAGCTGATGGCATAAACATAACATCCAGCTCTCGCCTTCAAGTGCAGGACGGTAGAGCGAGTCTCGCTTCATTCAGGTCGACGTTCAATCCCCGAACATCCACCAAATAGTTGGGGCCCCATTCCTTCCCTCCGTCCGTTCCCAAATCCTTATCTTGACCCCTTCCAAGTGCTATATAGTAGTAATGGTTTGAGGCTTTTGCCTTTGCGTATGAATTATTATACGCCGACGTGACAATGTGACACGTCTCCCAACATTATCACTCATGCAGGCAATGGGAAGATGAACCCTTAATTCCTGTTCACTCCACGTAACATAAATAAGAAGAAATGCACTATGGAACGAAGACGAATGCAACTCACAAAACTCAATAGGAAGATACAGGAAGACCAGGTTTTAATCATAAACAATAAAGTTACAATGTACAGGAATGAGAGACATAGTAGGAAAGGCTAAGTAAATGCAGTTCAGAGTCAGGGCGCCTTAACCAGAACGAGAGAATAGTGTAAACATCAGAGGACCACCACTCTTCAATCTCCTGCCAACAAACATAAGAGATGTCGCTGGAACAACAGTGGAAGCTTTCAAGAGAATATTGGACAAGATTCTGCTGGAGTCACCAGACTGTCCTGTCTGTGAAGTTCATCTTCGGTCTACGAAGATAAATAGCCTCAAAGTCCAGAAAATCACAAGGAAAGGCTGCCAAGCTTGCGAGAGATGAACTCCTGAACCTTCAATGGGTAATACAGATCAGCAATATTGTAACTTACTCAGCTAAACGAAATTCGGAATTCTGATCCTAAGTCTATTTTTTGCCCCTTTATCCACTATTGTATACAGGTTGTATATGTAACCTGTATGATAAATGTACTAATCTAAACAAATCTATGTGGACGTCTCCAGCATAGCTGAAAATAACCTAAGAATTGGTTGTTTGAAGATAACCTGCACCCAGGGACTGATTAGCTACAGTGTAACTATAGGGGACTGTGTAATTATAGTGAATCTTCACCTTCACGGCCTCGTGACACACTCAGGGACTGTGTAATTATAGTGAACCTTTACCTCGACAGCCTCGTGGCGCAATGGTAGCGCGTCTGACTCCAGATCAGAAGGCTGGGTGTTCGAGTCACTCCGAGGTCACGTGTGCCATTTTCCTTAAAATGGCCATTAATGTGGACTGCTCGATAAGATAAAGGCTTCACGTTTCGCAAGGTCGGAGTTCGATTCCCCATGTTACGTGTGGTTGACTACCGTTCCTTCCCTCTGGCCAGGAGACAGCTCACTGGTCTGATGTCCCTTCCAAATTCTACATGGTCGAACTGACTTGTAGCTTTCTCCTAACGAGTTTCCTGATCTTACTTTGCCTTGTCTTAGGAAATAATGGCACGTTCAATTAACACATCTTGAAAATGTTAAATTTTGCCCTGAGGGGCGAGTTTATTGGGCAGCGCCACTCAGCCTGTGAGTGGTCATACCGCCATATGTTAGCTGTAAATACCGAGGCTAAGGGTCCCCTTCTTCCACTCAGACGTCGTGCTCCCTTTCATATATATATATATATATATATATATATATATATATATATATATATATATATATATATATATATATATATATATATATATATATATATATATATATAAAGAGAATTAGGGGTCCCACCTATATAATGGAAACGCATAGTTCCAAATGGTTAACATAAGTAGTTGTGAAAGGATTGGTGGAAGTAATTCAGCTAATTACAAAACCACGAGCTGTGATAGTACTTGCGACACACTCAAGTAACAACAGTGAGCCTTCACCATCACGGCCTCGTGGCGCAATGGTAGCGCGTCTGACTCCAGATCAGAAGGCTGGGTGTTCGAGTCACTCCGAGGTCATGAATGTTTTCACTGAAAATGTTCATCCACTTGGGACAATTGTCCTGGTAATAGCCTCACTTCGGCACTCGATCCCCGATGGTCCAAGTGTTTGGATTCTTTCTCATACTGCAGCAAGTTCTATACTGCACTATATTTGTATTATTAAATACGAAAGTACTTAAGGAAATTCCTGTGTCAATTTTTCCTTCGTGGTCTGACACTGTCACATTTTTCATCACGTGTTAATTTTCGTGATTTAATGGGTACCACTTCTGTCGTGCAAGTGTCGGGACCCTTAGCCTCGGTGAAGAAAATAATGAGTATTCAGAGAAGACCTTGTGGGTTCTCACTGAATACTTTAATATTTTCTTCTCCTTCCACCCCCATTTTTTGTATATATACATGTATATTTGTTTTATTTAAACTTGGTTATGAAAAAGGAGTTACATATAGGGTAAAAAAGATGAATATCATAAGTTGTCGAGTTCCTCCAGCTCCTCAGACAGCGGGCAGGAACCCTGAATGCAGTGCGCATTTCCCTTCTGTATCGCCACGCTGAGGCGCTGGCAGCTCTAGGGTCACTTGTTGCTTCAATTAGCCTAGAACCCAGTTCCTTAAAAAAAACTGGTGGCACTCTTACCCCAGGCGCCGAGTGTCTCAGAAACAATGGGGACAAAATTGTAGTGGTGATCCAGTTCCCTGTACTTATGGGATTTGGCAGATTCCCTTTGAGTGGCAGCGCCACACGGTTGTGCAACACTGAAGTCAATGTAGGTGTTAGCGAGAGTTGTTACACATGTGTAGTCCCATACCAACTGCTTGCCATTCTTCCAGGGGTTCACTGTGATACCATCCGGGCGACCAATATGAGCATCAGAGTTACGGGGCGTTAGGTAACTGTGCTCCCTTTCAGCTGGGCATCCAGCTGTGCTGAAGCTCCTATTGATAATGCCGTTAACTTCACTGTGTCTCGAGTGCCATCCCCCTGTGCTTTGGCAGAGTAGGCCATGGTGGCCGTGCCTGTCGGCCACCACCTCGCCGCAAATACACCTATATTTGGTGTGAATTGGGGCAGAAAGGCGGAGGGCCACAGCGATTTGGAAGGCGTGTGGTGTGAGACGCGTGCCAGTTGCCGACATTGGGGTTGCTAACAGGAAATCCCCTGCATGTGGGGCTGCGACTGCTGTGAGGCGAGCAATGTCGTGTTGTGTTGTTGCAGCA
The DNA here is from genome assembly GCA_020271785.1 of Procambarus virginalis. Taxonomy (NCBI): domain Eukaryota; kingdom Metazoa; phylum Arthropoda; class Malacostraca; order Decapoda; family Cambaridae; genus Procambarus; species Procambarus virginalis. The sequence goes on from WNGS01162157.1 coordinate 7,887,717, forward strand.
TCCAGGCACTCTGCAGCAACTTGGTCTACAATGAGACCATCCCAGCTGGTTTGCTTGTGGGCTTTTGAGGATGGTGGTTGAGGTGATGGGCCTGCACGATAAGCCCACTCGGTGGCACAGCGTGTAAAATCGGGATTGTGTACGCCTGCCAGCTGATATAAGTAGGCCTCGTGGCGCAATGGTAGCGCGTCTGACTCCAGATCAGAAGGCTGGGTGTTCGAGTCACTCCGAGGTCACATATCTTTATGATTCTCTTGATAATATTGATGAATGTGTAATATCCATGTGTCCTGAAAATTCAAGACNTTCAATGCAATAACTCTTTTCATTCGTTTTTCTTATATTTACATTTAAAACGATATTCTTGGATGTGTGTGTGTGTGTGTGTGTGTGTGGTGTGTGTGTGTGTGTGTGTGTGTGTGTGTGTGTGTGTGTGTGTGTGTGTGTGTGTGTGTGTTTTAATACTTGTATATATTATTTGTCTTCAGAATCGAGCTATTAGCTCTTGGACCCCGCCATTCTAACCGATCTAATTTTTCCTTTAGTATTTGTACTACATATATTTCTCTCTAACACCCTCTCACACACCCGTAACGTAACCTAGATGTGACTTATTCCTAGACCTGAGTCACTACTAAGCCTAGGAACATTTAAGTTTGGTTTTAGCCTTATCTCTACAAAATTAATGATACAAAATGTAGTTTACTGAAGGTTCGTCACAACAAATTGGTACTTTAGACCAAATAGCTCCTATAAGGACTCTCGCTTCAGGAGGATGGGTTAGAGTTTGTTGATGATGTTATCCTATTAATTTAAGACTTCGGAGTTAGTCTTGGTGCTGTGTACATTCACCGGTCTTTTTCTCTAGTCGTTACAGGAAGGAGGTTTCCTGTATTGTGTACAGTCCTTTTGGTCTCGTGTAATTAAGTGTAACGGTGTGTGTATATATGGGCTTGTGTGCATGTGTGTCTGTGTATGGGCTTGTGTACGTGTGTGTGTGTGTGTGTGTGTGTGTGTGTGTGTGTATGTGTGTACTCACCTATTTGTACTCACCTATTTGTGCTTGCGGGGGCTGAGCTTTGGCTCTTTGGTCCCTCCTCTCAACTGTCAATCAACTGGTGTACTCCTCCTCTGTGTGTGTGTGTGTGTGTGTGTGTGTGTGTGTGTGTGTGTGTGTGTGTGTGTGTGTGTGTGTGTGTGTGTGTGTGAGAGTGTGTGTGTGTGTGTGTGTGTACTTACCTATCTGTACTTACCTATCTGTGCTTGCAGGATCGAGCATTGACTCTTGGATCCCGCCTTTCCAGCTATCGGTTGTTTACAGCAATGACTCCTGTCCCATTTCCCTATCATACCTAGTCTTAAAAGTATGAATAGTATTTGTGTGTGTGTGTGTGTGTGTGTGTGTGAAGAAGAGGGGGTGACCACCAGCTGAACTCCACGTTTGTCCCAGGCTATAAGTGTCAGGAAGTCGGCTCACGTCGCGATTCCCCCCCTCTCGCCCCGGAGCATAGCAGGGCGTACCAAAGTGCGTGTCTCTGCTAACTTTGTCTGGCCGTGTCATACCCTAGCTTTGAATGACGAAAGCTTCTGCTATACCTTGATAAACCACACACACACACACACACGGTACCAGGGGGGGGTCTGGTAGCTAAGTGAACAGCGCGCGGGACTCGTAATACTGTGGCCGGGTTCGGTTCCCGGACTAGGCAAAGACAAATGGGTAGTTTCTTTCACCCTGATGCCCATGCTACCTGGCAGTAAATAGGTACCTGGGAGTTAGACAGCTGTTACGGGCTGCTTCCTGGGTGTGTGTGTGGGGGGGGGGAACAAATTAATGATTAGTAACAGTTGATTGATTGACAGTTGGGAGACGGGCCGAAAGAGCAGAGCTCAACCCCCGCAAGAAGTGCCCAAATGAGATATTAGAAAGAACTTTTTTACTGTCAGAGTGGTTGACAAATGGAATGCATTAGGAAGTGATGTGCTGAAGGCTGACTCCATACACAGTTTCAAGTGTAGATATGATAGAGCCCAGTAGGCTCAGGACCCTGTACACCTGCTGATTGACAGTTGAGAGGCGGGACCAAAGATCCAGAGCTCAGCCCCCGCAAGCACAACTAGATGAGTACAACTAGGTGAGTACACACACACACCACACACACACACACACACACACACCACACACAACACACACACACACCACACACACACACACACACAGCTGTGAAATTAGAAGCTACCTGTAACTCGCCGCAATGATATGGAAAATATTGACAATGCACGTTGCTTGGCGTCCCTCGTATGGCGTCGTGCTGCTAACTAAATAATCTTCAGTGTGCAGGCGAAGAGTCACAATAACGTGGTTGAAGTATGTTGACCAATCCACACACTAGAAAATGAAGGGACGACGACGCTTCGGTCCGACCTGGACCATTCTCAAGTCGATTGAATTGTCCGATTGGACCATTCTCAAGTCGACATTCACAATCGACTTGAGAATGGTCCAGGCCCTTCATTTTCTAGTGTGTAGATTGGTCAACATCTCCAGTGTGGATGCATATCACCTCTGTGACCTGTGTGTCAAGACGCCGAGACTAGCACACGAGCAACGGAGAATATTCTTACACACAAGGACTTAAAATACGTAATAGTCATCATCAAACATCTTAAATGACATAAATGACCTTTATAAAACTAACAAATGCACCAATTAAGAAAGCCCCACAACCACCACTCACATAAACAACAAGCCAAGTAATGAATGAGGTGATTATGAAGAGAAAGCACTTAGAATGACTATATAGTAACACTTGAAAGGGTTGGGAGGACTTTTAACTGGGGTACCACTTGGATGACCATGGTTCGAATATCGACCCTGTAAAATAAGTGGGTTAGTAGTAACAGAAAATAGATAATTCGATTCCTGCGTTTGGCTTGAGGTCTAAAGTTTGTTTATTATCAAGAAGTATGAGCTTCTTGATAATTAGTATGAGATGTGTCGTCAGAAAATAATTATGAAATTGAATAAGAGTTTATATAAGATATTCACCTCCCTTAAAGGCATTCTTTCATTGATTTTCTACTACGAAATCCCTGGAGCCACACTAAGGAAATTAAAAGGATGAAAACGAAGAAACCAAATGGCTTCGTTTTTGTCTGGAAATTCTCAGTGATCCTACTTTGACCTTTTCTGACCTACCGTGATTTGTGACCTTCTGTAGCTTCCTGTAACCCACTGTATCCAACTATGACCTGTAGTAATAATAATAATAATATTTTATTTAGGAAAAGTACATATATAGATGCAGAGTTGCAAACATTCTAATATATTTATAGATAGAGGTAGTACATACAATACCTAAAGCCACTAGTACCCATAGCGTTTCGGGCAAGGACCAAAGTGACCTTGGAATTCTTTCAATAGAATCTAAATACTTTCCCAATGCCATCTTGTAGCTAGTTCAAGATAACTGGAGCTGGAAAGTTATCTGTGAGCATCATCAGCTGTAAATGTCCTCATCAGCTTATCTGATGAGCACGTGTTTATTTACACGTGTCCTATCACGTGTTCATTTACACGTGTCCTATCACGTGTTCATTTACACGTGTCCTATCATATATAACAACTGTATAGGAACTCTGTTTACATGTAAATATACACAGCATAAGCCAGCATGGACACATATGAGCACTCCAACCCATCCTCCTGTTTTTATCATTGATTTTGTAACTATGTGATCGAACCATTAGGCACCAATGACGTCTCAGTAAGCCAGTTTTTTATAGTTTTATAAAAATAGTAATAGTTTTTAACTATTTTAAATAGAATCAGCGGGGAAAAAAAATCAAGCTAGCAACCAAACTTTAAATATTCCTAGGCCTTGTATAGTACATATACGTACTAACTTAGTCCTTAGATAGCGTGTATGAGGCTTAGGATGTATAGGTTAACACATCACACAGAAATCACAATTCCGTGATGCATCAAATGAACAAATCCACAAAGGGGTTGTGTTTGGGATGCTCTCGGACGCAGGTTCGAATCCTCGTCACGGCCCTTGTAGATGTGTTTATGTATTGATTAAGATTTTGTATTAGCTACATAAAACGTAGAAACTTTAATTTTTTGCCGGTTTGTCCAATTTCCATACTTAGGAAGAGGATCTGAATGCACTCATATGCACATACATCTACGGAACAACATTTTTGGTTCACAAACAACTGAAATACAACACAAAGCTACAGCGACAGTTTTTGTCACGAATTTTTGTAGTGCGCGGTTTAATAATTGGTTTAACGCTGTCAATTTGTATCATATTTCAAAGCTTGTTATGCGTGAAAATATGGCTTCCACATTATATAACGGAGCCATCGGGAATTGACGAATACGATAGTTATTGTGTCCATGTTTTGAACAGGTGTTAAATCATACGGGAGTGGCAGTAACATATTGGGGAGTGTCAGGTCTGAAGGATAGGTCGACCAGCTTGGGACGTATGTACACACACACACACACACACACACACACACACACACACACACACACACACACACACACACACACCATACACACACACACACACACACACACACACACACACACACACACACACACACACACACACACACACACACACACACACACACACCTAGGGGGCCAGGTAGCCTGGTGGATAGCGTGCAGGATTCGTAATTCTGTGGCGCGGGTTCGATTCCCGCACCCGCCAGAAACAAATGGGCAAGGTTTCTTTCACCCTGAATGCCCCTGTTACCTAGCAGTAAATAGGTACCTGGGAGTTAGTCAGCTGTCACGGGCTGCTTCCTGGTGTGTGTGTGTGTGTGTGTGTGTGTGTGTGTGTGTGTGTGTGTGTGTGTGTGTGTGTGTGTGTGTGTGTGTGGTGTGGAAAAAAAAATAGTAGTTAGTAAACAGTTGATTGACAGTTGAGAGGCGGGCCGAAAGAGCAAAGCTCAACCCCCGTAAAATACAACTAAGTGAATACACACACCACACACACATATATATATATATTATATATATATATATATATATATATATATATATATATATATATTTTTATATATATATATATATATATATATATATATATATATATATATATATATATATATATATATAATGTATGCGCATCTTGTTCCTTCTCTCTCCTTTGCTTTGTTTCTCAAATTTTCGCTTTCGCTTCCTTTCACTCCTTAATTTTCCATCAAGACGACACAAGGAAGAGAGACACCGGTATAAGAAGGACGTCCGCGCAGCTCTAATGCCCTGGGAAGCGTTCCAGACCACGGTTTATGGGAGCATTTCCACCTAGGTGAGCGGCTTAGCATAAATTGCTCCGGGTACAGGAATCTCTCTTGTTGACGTTCTTGCCTCCCTGGCCTTGGTCTTGTGTGTGTGTGTGTGTGTGTGTGTGTGTGTGTGTGTGTGTGTGTGTGTGTGTGTGTGTGTGTGTGTGTGTGTGTGTGTGTGTGTGTGTACTCACTTACATGTGTTTATTCATTCGAATGTCAGCTCAAAATCGCCCGTTCCTTCGCACACTGATATACCATCAGTGTCGTCTGACATACACACACACACACGTCATGAAGACACTGTATTCCTATAAGGCTAAAGCACATTATATAATATTATGAGCCTGTCAACAGGACCTATACACTCACCATAGTCTCCTATCCCCTCAGGCTCCAATGGGGGAGTCAGTGCATGAGGTGGGAGGTTAAGACGAAGTACGTTCTCTCAATTTGCTACTTTATGAATAGTCCGATCTCTTAAATTGGAAACGTACGAACTCAAGCATCGAACTCAACCTAACCCATCGATTCCGATGGAAAGAAAACGTGGATATTAGAGAGCAGCTGCTCTTCAAAGTAGGTTGGATTTTAAAACGTTAATTGAAGAACGAGCCACCGGACTAGAAATTGGTATTTTCAAGTATGTAAAATGCAGCCTGTATACAATTCAGGTTTATCATTTGATATTGTATGTTTCATGGCCTAAACCCGGACTAGGTGAAATAGATGACCACATAACCCGAATGCACTCGGGCATGAGGTTGAATGAGTTCATATATATTCTCCCATGTTTTTGTAGGGTTGTGGTACAGTGGTACAGCACTCGGCTTTGCATCACGCGGGCGGTGGTTCGAGTCCCAACACGGGCAATTGAAACTTTCAAGTATGTAAAATGCAGACTGTGTACCATTCTCTGTGTACTGGAATGATACCTGTGTATCATTCCAGGTTTATCAGCTTTATCCCAGGTTGCATTGCTTTTATACGGTGTGGTGGTGTAGTGGTGTAGGTCGCTAGCTTATGAGTACCGAGTGAACGGGTTCGAATCCTCCTTAAAGCTCCTACTGATTTTCCCAAGTTTACCTTTGCCTTGTGAAAACCTGTGAATTGATGATACAGAAATGCATTGGATCGAAATGCACTCATGTTAAGGTCATCTATCAGTTAAAATCACTTATCTGGTTCTTCTGAAGGAACGGGACACGAGATGGGAGTTCTTGGAGTGGGAATATGGGATCATCAACAGTAAAAGTGATGGGAATTAATTATAAAATCCATTCTTTGAATAGAAGACTCATGGAATAGGCGATTGTACCACGTCCAGTGGTACAATCGCCCGCTTCACATAACGCAGGTTCAGGTTCGAGTCTACAGATTCATAACAGTTAACTTGGTGTTCTGATGCATTAAGTACTTGGTGTTTTCACGAAGAAAATTGTTTTCATGAGATTTTGAGTTTATATACTGTGTTGAAAGTAAAGCCTTGATACAAATGGGGGAATTATACAACAGGTTATAGTGAGAATACAATGTTGTGGTTGCCAGTGGTCGTGTGCCCAATCAATTCTAAAAAAAAAAAACACAAGTCTTATTTTTTTAGAGTCTGAATCAATCCCAATGTTAATGAGCCACATTATAAATAATATAATGAACCATATATATCACTCAGAGATAACAATGGCCAAGCTTTCTGGAAAAGAAGAGTCTATGCTTCCAGTTTTCATAGTTTATAGTACTTCTCTCAAAATGATTCATATATCCGAATTTTAATTACACAGAGAAAGGTTTAATAATTGAGCTGACTGTGGAGTCTGACGAGAGGAAGAAGGGATTTAGAGAGAGAGAGAGAGAGAGAGAGAGAGAGAGAGAGAGAGAGAGAGAGAG
>WNGS01162157.1:7908324-7928670 GCA_020271785.1 Procambarus virginalis
TTAGGGAGGTGGGTAAGGTAATTATTAGGAGGAAAACGCTTAGAGTCGAACCACTTGGACGGTCGGGGATTGAACACCGTCCTGCTAGAAGCGAGACCGTCTCCCTACCGTCCAGCCCAAGTGGCTAGGCAAAGTGAAAGAAGACAGAAAATTTGAGATCTCAGTATGAAAGGTTTCGAAAGTTAGAATAATAGTCTAAAATAATTGAAGTATCAACTGGACCGCACGTAACTATTGAAAGGATGGAACTGTATTGAGGGAGCTGATGTTGAAGGAGACAGGACGCCCTTGGTACATGGTGCATAGATAAGACAAAGCTCAAGTCCAAAGTCTGCAGACGAGGAGTCACAATAACGTGGCTGAAATATGTTGACCAGACCCACACTAGAAAGTGAAGGGACGACGACGTTTCGGTCCGTCCTGGACCATTCTCAAGTCGATTGTGAACTGTGTAAAGTCGTTAATTATCCAAATTGTTATTGAGGTTTTATTTAGTACATCTCCCCTTCATAGCAACATTCTCCTCCTTCCATTAATGACAACATAATTTAATTATCTCGTAGTTAAAGGAACACTGTTTTTGTTTTGTTTTTCTCCACGAATCACTCATGTGTCAAGCTAAGGAACGACAGCTGTCCGGTCAATATTTTCCGTGATTGATGTACGCTGTTGTAAGTCTGGATCATGACAGAGGGACTAAGAACACTTCCATTACCTCACGACCTTCCCCCCCATTCACTACCACACCTTCACCTTAATACCCTTTCCCACCTCTCGATTTCCACTTTACTTAACCCACTGTCTCCCCTTTACTTCAACACCCTCCCTACCTCCACTTCCTCACCACCTCCCCCCACTCCCACCCCACTTGCCTATCTCCCTTACTTCTTCCTCCCGTAGGGGAAGGTCCCTCTTCACCATCCTTCACCTTCTTCCTCCGCTAATCTTTCGCCACCTACACACCTACTCCGACCTCCAGTACGGCCCCCACCTCACCTCCCTAACAGAATTAGCCCTTTCTTCCACTAAAATGGTACTGTATCAGTTGACGCACCACTCAACCCGCACCATTGTAACATTCTACAGCTACCAAAGTCTGACAACTTCACACCTGTGGGTTTCCCACTGCCAAATGACGACCGTGATGGTTAAGACATGTGGGATACACTATGACCCAAGTCTGTCGTTAGTTCTGGTACAGGTTTAGACACATAGCATGACCCAAATCTATAGCTGATACGTGGATACAGGTCTCAATACATGAGAAATATTTCTCTACAGTAACATTTCTGACTCTGGAACATTTCTACTTAGAACATCTCTGTTTGTAACGTGAAGCATTTATCTTTTCTCTTGAAACATCTTTGTTTGCGACTGGAAATAAATAAATAAATAATAAATATGTTTTATTCAGGTAAGGTACATACATAAGTGATTTTACATAAATGGATCTATTTATAGATAGAGTTAGTCCATACAATGCCTAAAGCCACTATTACGCAATGCGTTTCGGCAGAAACCGCATATATCTACATATATATATCTACTGAGAACACTGTGCCATTTCTGGCACATCTCTGCAGGCTTTAGAACATCTGTACAGTTACTGAAAGATCATAAATATCCAATCACTAGAACAAAATCTCCAGACAGGGAAGTAGACAAGTTAAATAGGAGAGGTAATATTCACAGAGCCGCGACTACGATGCCTGAACCACACTATTCATCATATTGAAATATAAATTAAACTCACGTATATAAAAGATCAAGTGAAGCATTTTATTTAAATAGTCTGCCATAGTGGGGACTGAGCATCCAGAAAAAATTCCAAGAGGAAAATTTGTCAGTACCGACAGACATTCCTTTCCAAGTGCGAGAGAAAACTTTCAGGCGAATATTGGACTTTTCCTTTTTCTATTTTTTTTTTTTTTACTCGTCAAACACTTCACCACCGAATATATATATATATATATATATATATATATATATATATATATAATATATATATATATATATATATATATATATATATATATATTTATATATATAACATCTTATTCTGATTTTATTGTGTATATTTAAACTATTTAGCGATCAAATTCAACATCACATCTTGCAAGTCACGTATACCACACAGAGTCTCATAATAAATCATTCTGCAACAGCTCAGCTCAGGTCAAGGCCTCTCCAACGTAAGGAGAAAGTCGACTCAAATACTAATCCACGTCATATAAACCGCCATGACAGCATCCTAACTCCTACACACATAAAACTCCCCGTTATTATAATGGCGTGTAATTATATAAACTTTCCTGGCATTTAACTGTAACACGGTAAAAGAGAGTAAAAGAGCCACTGATGACTCAGGGGGAAGATTAACAGGAGCCTGTCAGGTGTTTACTAAAGATGTGAAGGATTGTCAAGTACCACTGGGGGGCAACACAGGTCTTCTAGCAGTGAGAGATGCAGCCCAGTCCTTGTGAAGCAAGAATTGGGCTGCATTTGACGCAATGTCGATTAACATTGACTGAACGTCGATTACACGGACCCAACGTCAAAAACATCGACTCGACGTCGATTAAGTTGATTCAGAGTTACTCGAGTATATTTTGCTCACCGGGAGAGAAAATGGGAGGAATTAAGAGAGAATGTGAGGGTGGGAAGGGAGGGAGAGGGAACGAGAGTGAGGGAGGGAAAGGAAGAACTGGAGGGTGAGAGAGGGAGAGGGAGTTATCAAGAGGAAAGCGCCAGGCTATGACGACTATATAGCACTGGGAAGGAGGTCAGGATTAGGATTTTGGATGGGATGGGGACGAGGAATGGTGCCCAAACACTTGGACGGTCGGGAATTGAATGCCGACCTGCATGAGGGGAGAGGTCCAAGAGTGCCATTGCACTAGTCACTGTCATTCACTGACATACTCCACTCTCATCTTCACTGACATACCCCACTCTCATCTTCACTGACATACCCCACTCTCATCTTCACTGACATACCCTACTCTCATCTTCACTGACATACTCCACTCTCATCTTCATTGACATACCCCACTCTCATCTTCACTGACATACTCCACTCTCATCTTCACTGACATACTCCACTCTCATCTTCACTGACATACCCTACTCTCATCTTCACTGACATACCTCACTCTCATCTGCGAGTTAACTGATGTTTCATTTATGGATCCCACATCACAGGTGACTAAACTCGTCAACCACTTCCAGAATTCCATTATTCACATTTATTTCATACTAAATTCCCCCCTTCTCTCTATCTTCCAATAAAAAAAAATTATTTTCATCCGTATTCACTACTAACACCCTTATCCCACAAACCTTGTTGACATATCCAACTTGCCTTTACTATTCAGACTGCAAATGAATAAAGCACGAATCAAACTGAAACTTCGAACTGACTCAGTTCGGTGCAAAATAACTTGGATTAACGACGCAGGCGATAGTCCTTATTTTGAACTTCTGTATTGTGAGCTCGCCGGTCCATTGTTCCAGTGATGAGCTGCAGAGGGGGATCTTGTTAATATGATTGAATGCACAGTTTCAGAAACATGTATGCTAGGTGATAGGTTGATAGAGGGTTATTGTACGAGGAGATTGGCAGCTGCAATGTTGCAGCTCCGTAGATAGTGCTCGGCCTCTAAAAGTACATGCACACACACACACACACACACACACACACACACACACACACACACACACACACACACACACACACACACACACACACACACACACACGCACACACGTACACCTGTTGATTGACGGTTGAGAGGCGGGACCAAAGAGCCAGAGCTCAAACCCCCGCAAACACAATTAGGTGAGTACAATTAGGTGACTACACACACACACACACACACGAGGGGTACCTGGTGGCTGAGTGGACAGCACGCTCGATACGGAGTCCTGAGGACGGGGTTCGATTCCTGGCGCTGGCGGAAACAAATGGGCAGGAAGTTCTTTCACCCTGGGGCCCCCTGTTACCTAGCAGTAAATAGGTATCTTGGAGTTGGACAGCTGTTACGGGCTGCTTCCTGGGGGAAGGGGGGGGGGGAGTCAATTGATTAACAGTTAGGAGGCGGGCCGAAAGACCCAGAGGAGCGCCATCCCGGCAAGCACAACTAGGTGAAAACAACTAGGTGAATACACACACACACACACAGGGGCCTCGCTGCCGATTGGACAACGCTCGGAGATTCTCCAGTTCGATTCCCGTTTGAGGTAGAAACAAATGGACAGATTTTCTTTCAACTGATGCAGCTGTTCACTTAACAGTAAATAGGTACCTGGGAGTTAGACATCTGTTACTACGGGCTACATTTTAGAGACAATTCGTATGTGTGTGTGCGTGTGTGTGAGAGAGAGAGAGAGAGAGAGAGAGGAGAGAGAGAGAGAGAGAGAGAGAGAGAGAGAGAGAGAGAGAGAGAAATTGTAGTCGATATGAGGGAAAAAAATAGATCGAGAACCACTTCCTTAGAAAACAGACGGTTAGAAAGGCGGGGCTCAAGAGCTAGCAGCTCTATCCTGCAGGCACGAATGCAGACACAACACACACACGTCGCTGCATCAATAATCTTAAAGCAGAGAATCTCACATTCATTCACGAAGCTGAAGCAGTTTCGCGTCAATCGTCAGGTGTCGCTGCCTTTGTCGTCTCCTCGTTACCACCCCTTATTTAGTGGCGTGTTCACCTGCTAACGATATGGGTGATGTGTGCTCTCTCTCTCTCTCTCTCTCTCTCTCTCTCTCTCTCCTCTCTCTCTCCTCTCTCTCTCTCTCTCTCTCTCTCTCCTCTCTCTCCTCTCTCTCTCTCTCTTTATCACGATTTCCGCTTCATCATTGGACACATTAATTCTCTTTTGTGCCTTCTAACACCAGGTCATCATGCTTGTGTTACCTTATTGGGAATAAAGTTTCTATTGTTTTGTTCATTGCAAAGCTTATGATTTCTTGTTGATTCCAGGCTTGTGGTGTCTTGTTGGCCGTTGACATGATTCTGACATTGATCACCGCCGTGATATCATACTCCTTCAGTATGTCAGCAAATATCAATATACTCGGCAACACGTCACAGGAAAAAAGTATGCTTCGAATTCCCTATCCCCACAGACTTTCCGTCTAGCCCCTATCCCCTATTATCTCCCCCAGCTAGCCCCTGTCCCTATTACCTTCTCCGAAACCCCCTCTTCCCCCTCTCCGCACCCGCGAAGACCTGGGCTACGCACCAAGATGCAGCATCTGCAGAAAAGACTTCTTTGCCAGATGAAAGAGAGATGGAAGAGTCCGTGTCATGATGCCTAGCAAATATGCGGATAGTATATAGATATCTATTTGCCTAGATGAAGAGCTATGCAATCCACGCTCAAATACCCACCCTTCAGGATCATCTGTTGAAGCAGTAGTAAGCGTTCCAATTCCTCTCTCTTCCCCATTCCCCCTGCCAAAGGTAAATAGCAACCCACAAGATGGTAGGGAGGGAGGAGGCAAGGGAGTGACGGGTAGGTGTTCGAGGGTTTGGGATAGTATCAAGCTGCAAAGGATTAGTAGAGCATTAGGACCCTGGATAGTGTCACACACACTGTGGGTAGGGGCTGATCACACTGAATAGTGCCATAGTGAATGCGGGTTGCGGGAGAGGGCTCTGGATAGATATTATTCATCAGGTAATGACTGCTGAATATTTGAAGTTGATTAAACATGTTAAAAATGTAATATAGTGTTAACATCATCAGGAAATACGCAAGTCTGCATTGAGTTGCACATTCGTCATATGCCATGAGGCGTGTAACTCTTTGCTACTCTAAATTAGATCGATCTTAGAGTAATCAGCACTAATTCTGTACTCTTATCAGGACGTATTACGTAACCTAATCCGATGAAATACAATACAGAACCAGACATCAAGTGAGAAGCCCACTATGCATCTGAGTTAACGTTCAAGAAACAGACTCTCCAACAACACAAGAAGAGACTGAAATGTTCGCGTACCATTTGGTAGACTCAATACGCACTGCTGAACACTTGTTCATGAATAGCCCGCAATCGACTTGAAAATGGTCCAGGACGGACCGAAACGTCGTCGTCCCTTCACCTTCTAGTGTGTGGTCTGGTCAACTTACTTTAGCCACGTTATTGTGACTCATCGCCTGCACTTGTTCATGAATAAACTATCAAACTCAAAGGTGCCATAAGTGACCACTAGACAAACTTCCCCTCTGCGCAACAAGAGCAATTTCATCGATCATGCCATTTTAAATATGCAAATTGCGGAACGCGACTAGCAAGAGACATTCAAGGGCTTCCAAGACATTCAATCATTAGCCATTGCAAACACCTGTGAAACAATAATTAATACATTTAATAATATCCCAAATCATTTCAGACATTTTACCAGAAAAACATGGCCTGTATTTGTTTACATAAACATACATAAAAATACAGTTTTACTTAGTGTCTTCAAAAGACACAAACAGTACCAGTATGTAAAATAATAATAATAATAATAATAATAATAATAATAATTAATAATAATAATAATAATAATAATATAAAAACAATATTATTAAAAAATAATAATGCAATACTATTGATAATAATATCAATATTAAAATGAGTAAAAAATATTAATAAAACAATAAAAATAATAATATGATAATAAATAATAAATATTTATATTTTATAAAATATAAAATAATATAAAACAATAAAAAAAACCTTTACTTCGGAGGATATCTTTACTAGCAAAATGATTTTCAGTGAATTAAAATTAGATCACAATAAATGAATAAATAAAAGCAGACCCTATTATAGCCTCGTTCTTGGGGGTATGGAGAGGGGTTACGAGGGATAACATCCAGATAACCACCTCTGGATGTTATCCACAGTTGTTGAACTATTAATAACAACTCCAGTTCCCAGGATAGCAGGATAACGAAAAGGACACAAGGCCGTGAAAGACATTACCGCAGGTAAATCGCCAGACAGGAATAGAGGCGATCAAGCTGGATTAGATATATAATCCTATAGAAAGGAATTACAAATAGGATTACGGGCTATGCTTAAAGCCCGTAAGAGAGGATTACGGCTATTCATGCCCGTGCCACCTCTTGGGTGGCTTAATCTCCATTACTCAATCAATCAATTGCAAAGATTGAATGAAACCGGCAGAGACGGAGAGTATGGATAATAAAACTAGGCAAAAGGAGATGTGTTGATGTAAACAGATATTATCTTTGGAGACAAACAAAATGATAATATGTGAAATTTCAACGTTTCAACGACGTTGGGAGAGGAGAGGAGGAAAGGGCATGGACAGAGAGAGAGAAGAGAGAGAGAGAGAGAGAGAAAGCATTCCCGCCCGCATGCAGCGTTTTCACCGTGTTCGTTATCTACCTCTCACACACATGTTTATTATCTACCTCTCACACACATGTTCGTTATCTACCTCTCACACACATGTTCGTTATCTACCTCTCACACACATGTTCGTTATCTACCTCTCACACACATGTTCGTTATCTACCTCTCACACACATGTTCGTTATCTACACCTCCGACACTGTGATGGACAAGTGTATTTATCGACACTATACAAGTGTTCATCGTCTTCTTACAAAGCACTGATTACATGTTATCCATATCCAGGGAGCCGGTCTTGCTTTATTGCGAAAACATCTTTGAATCTTCCGTTGAATTTTTCACACACACTTTTCTGTCATTATTTGTAAATACTTCCTCTTCTATTTCCACTTGTATACCTTTTCATTTTCTCGTGTGTTCTTCTTGTGGTAACTGTGTGACTAGTTTCCAGATTATCTTTCCATCTCTCTTCTCACTCACAGTTACTCATGTCCTCTCTCTCTCTCTCTCTCTCTCTCTCTCTCTCTCTCTCTCTCTCTCTCGGCTCACTATTGCTCCTGTACCTTCAACATGTCATCTTGTTTATGTACAGAGACATTGTGCTTTCAGACGACCCATCATTTGGGTCGTATGAAAACTCTCAGTGAAAACCCATGAATTACACCCCATACTTCCCATTTCCCCATTCCCCCTTCACCATTACTTCCTCCATCCATCACCCAGCCTCTCGTGCCATTCTCCCTGGCTATTAATCAATCACAAACGAACAGTCATATATGCTAAGCATTTTTTGTAGTATACCAATGATATATTACGACTTTATATGACATTCGGACTGAACTTAATTGCAATGTGAATTACAATTCCACGAGCATTCATTATGTAATAGAAAATTTACATCACAAAGGTGATTCTGGTAAACAATTGCACAAAAAGGATCTAGGAACAACGTTATAAATTTTCAGAATATTTATTATATAGACAAGTGCAGGGAAAAGAGCGAGAATCTTAATGCACCAGGGCCACCTGTGTGTTATATTAGCCAGGGCCACTGTGTGTTATATTAGCCAGGGCCCCCCTGTGTGTTATATTAGCTAGGGCCCCTGTGTGTTATATTAGCCAGGGCCCCCTGTGTGTTTATATTAGCTAGGGCCCCCTGTGTGTTATATTAGCTAGGGCTCCCTGTGTGTTATATTAGCCAGGGCCCCCCTGTGTGTTATATTAGCCAGGGCCCATGTGTGTTATATTAGCCAGGGCCCCCTGTGTTATATTAGCTAGGGCCCCTGTGTGTTATATTAGCCAGGGCCCCTTGTGTGTTATATTAGCTAGGGCCCCCTGTGTGTTATATTAGCTAGGGCTCCCTGTGTGTTATATTAGCCAGGGCCCCCCTGTGTGTTATATTAGCCAGGGCCCCCTGTGTGTTATATTAGCTAGGGCCCCCTGTGTGTTATATTAGCTAGGGCCCCCTGTGTGTTATATTAGCCAGGGCCCCCTGTGTTTATATTAGCCAGGGCCCCCTGTGTGTTATATTAGCCAGGGCCCCCTGTGTGTTATATTAGCTAGGGCCCCCTGTGTGTTATATTAGCCAGGGCCCCCTGTGTGTTATATTAGCCAGGGCCCCTGTGTGTTATATTAGCCCGGGCCCCTGTGTGTTATATTAGCTAGGGCCTCGTGTGTTATATTAGCCAGGGCCCCCTGTGTGTTATATTAGCCAGGGCCCCCTGTGTGTTATATTAGCCAGGGCCCCCTGTGTGTTATATTAGCTAGGGCCCCCTGTGTGTTATATTAGCCAGGGCCCCTGTGTGTTATATTAGCCAGGGCCCATGTGTGTTATATTAGCCCGGGCCCCCTGTGTGTTATATTAGCCAGGCCCTGTGTGTTATATTAGCCAGGGTCCCCTGTGTGTTATATTAGCCAGGGCCCCCTGTGTGTTATATTAGCTAGGGCCCCCTGTGTGTTATATTAGCCAGGGCCCCTGTGTGTTATATTAGCTAGGGCCCCTGTGTGTTATATTAGCCAGGGCCCCTTGTGTGTGCTTGCATTTGTTTATCACCTAAAGTAGAGTGCCAGAGAAGCGTTATGTTCCATCCTTTACTTATCATAATAGAAAGCCCCATTAATCAACAAGACAGTGCCAACCCCCACCCCATTCATCCCCTTCACACGGTGGTTGAGATTTGCTTATCTGAACTACACCGCTCAGGGATCAATAAAACATCACTCAGTACGTATACAATTAAATCACACTTACGTTAGTTCGATCCCACTGTCCTGCTCTATACATTTTCTGGTATCAATCAAGTACATGGGCTCTGATTAGACGTAACTCATCAATTAAGACTTTTGGAATATCTCTGTTATGAATATATATGAATCTGTGATCTAAATTCTTTATGAAAGTGTCTGTGAAGATTGAATCGTGAGTTAAGGCTGTTCACAGACATATCTATTTAATACCTGGTTACCTGGTTGATGGGGTTCTGGGAGTTCTTCTACTCCCCAAGTCCGACCAGAGGCCAGACTTGACTTGTGAGAGTTTGGTCCAATAGGCTGTTGCTTGGAGCGGCTCTCAGGCCCACATACCCACCACAGCCTGGTTGGTCCGGCACTCCTTGGAGGAAAAACATCTAGTTTCCTCTTGAAGATGTCCACGGTTGTTCCTGCAAAAATATAACGAACAGGGGTGTGCATTTGGAGGGATATTGCCGGTTCAGATATTGGGGTCAATTTACATCCCAGCCATTGACCTCTCCATTGACCTGTGCTGTGGAGCAGCTCTGTTTATTGCACCTCTTTCGTGTTATTAAATTTGTTCATGTCATCGAGAGAGTCAAGTTGTAATTGATATATTTAAAACAAAAATGCGGTTTAGCTTCAACCTCCTGACACATGCATCTCACACAGATACTCAGGGTGATTAATACTCTGAAATTACAAGTAACAATTATTATTGAGTACTCAACGCTTATTTGGTTATTGTCCATGGTGTTACATATAGTAGACTTCTGTTAACTAAGAAATAGCAGAATCAGTATAAATACCATACTTAATTGTTAGAATGCTGTAATAAATGTCGATGAAGTATTGGATAACATGCCACGTGTTATTTTAATTTATTGTTGATTACTTAAACAATAATCAGCTTTAGTCTTCCATGTTAAACTTCAATCCCAACGGAAGAATCATTGGGATACTTTTCTCAGCCTCCAGCAGAGTATTTTGTTTCTTCTATTTTCTTGTGTTAGATCGAAAGTTATGTTCAGATATACACTTAGTCTTAGTGATAAACAATTGGATCCCAAGAGTATAATTGTCCCAAAGTCATCTGCTCTCATGTACCAGGCCATGCTCTTGTGAAGGTTGCTTCATCTGGACTTCTCCTCACTGCTACAGATGATTTGATGAGAAGTCAAATCAGGCACTCAGTGTTAGTGTGAATTCATTTGATCAAAATATTATTAATGTAGTTCCAGATTCTTGGGCTTACGCATTATTGAGCTCGCTGATTCCCATACGCCTTTATCTTAAGACACTCTCAAGTAAATCTCTAGCCATTTGGGCTGGACGGTAGAGCGACGGTCTCGCTTCGTACAGGTCGGCGTTCAATCCTCGAACGTCCAAGTAATTGGGCACCCATTCATTTCTCCCGTCCCATCCCAAATCATTATTCTGACCCCTTTCCAAGTGCTATATAGTCGCAATGGCTTGGCACTTTCTCCGATATCCCTCCCTCCCTCCCCTTCTTAAGTAAATATAAATTTTAATATTTTGCTAGGCCCTTGGGCTCACATACAAATACAATACAAATACAAATATTTATCCAGGTAAAGTCCATACATACAAGGTGAGATACAAAAGTTGATGGATTTATAGATAGAGCTAGTACATATAATGCCTAAAGCCACTATTACGCAAAGCGTTTCGGACATAAATATATCAGATTTATCTACTTGGGGGCCACGCCCTGCACCCCGGCTACCCTTCAACGTTACAATGGCCTCACGTTGACCAGACCACACACTAGAAGGTGAAGGGACGACGACGTTTCGGTCCGTCCTGGACCATTCTCAAGTCGATTGTGATGAGGAAGTAGAGAGACAGGCAATAAATAGGCAAAGTAAGGTGTAGTAGAGGGGATAGTAATAGTAATACTCACAGTACAATGGCCTCACAGTTCTCAGATTAGTAATGGTACCAGCAGCACCACAACTCTCCTGATGAGCTATGTGCTTGATATTAAAAGTCCTAACAGGTCACTGGTAAAACAAAATCAACAACAAAATTAATGAACCCTTCACAAGCCACTAAATACATATGCCGATAAGACATTGTCAATAACAACTAGTTCACCAAGCAATTACGTGAGAGAGGGTTTACCTACATACCATGAGAAATGACCAATTAGATCTTAGTTTAAAATGGCTGTAAGAATATGAATTTTATAATAATTTTTTTCTTGACGGCCAGAGGCCTTTCCTCAGTCTAGTGCAAAATACACTCCAATGCAAGCTTATAAAGTAACTCAAAGCATGATAACTGAATCTAACAATGCCTATCATATCTTTATTCATAAACAAAATTTATTTAGAAGCTTTTATTCATAAACAACTTATATAATAAATCGTTTGCTTTTTTTTTGTGATGGAATGAACACGCTTACAGCAGAGTAAACACATTTACAATTTCAGACATGAATAACATGTCATATATTCATCATAAATGGATGAATATGACCTACCATGATAAACACCACAGGGAGGAGAGTTACGACCCATTTCGCTTCTCAAATGTACATTTCTTTACTCAAAAATGTGATTAAACATGAAAAAATTTTCAGACGATGGAACATTTACCACACGAATCTGGACATAAGAAAAGCACATATTGGACTCTAGTATAATACAGATATTATATTTCAGGATGACTCTGGTATAATACAGATAATAATAAAAAGAGATAACGGCCGCTGGCCATGAATCCAAACAGCTGTAAGGTTATTACAGTTTGATCGTGTGTGTGGAGTGCTTCAGGAACAGACACTGGTCCGCCTAAGTTGAGAGGCGGGACCGAAGATCCAAAGCTCAACCCTCACAGGCGCAACTTGGTGAGTAAACACACACACACACACACACACACACACACACACACACACACAGAGATGTAGGTTTAATCAGAGATGTAGGCTAGCTAAGCAACAAAGTAAAAGGGCATGGAGAAACTATAGGAATAACAGGACACTGGAGAGCAGAGAAAGATACCAGATTGCCAGGAATGAATATGTCAGGATGAGAAGAGAGGCGGAAAGACAATACGAAAACGACATCGCAGGCAAGGCAAAGACTCAGCCTAAATTGCTGCATAGCCACATCAGGAGAAAAACAACAGTAAAGGAACAGGTTATGAAATTAAGGATAGGGGCAGAAGGATTCACTACAAGCGACAAGGAAGTATGTGAGGAACTGAATAAGAAATTCCAAGAGGTCTTCACCCTAGAACAAGGAGAAATCCCAGAGTTAGGAGAGGGGATAGCTAACCAGGAACCACTGGAAGAGTTTGAGATTACAAGCGGGGAAGTAAGAAAGTGTTTACTAGAGTTGGATGTGACAAAGGCTATAGGCCCAGATGGAATCTCTCCTTGGATACTTAAGGAAGGAGCAGAAGAACTGTGCCTACCACTCTCCATAGTGTATAACAAATCTCTGGCAACAGGGGAACTGCCAGAAATTTGGAAAGCAGCTAATGTAGTCCCGATATACAAGAAAGGGGATAGACAGGAGGCACTGAATTACAGGCCAGTGTCCCTAACCTGCATACCATGCAAGCTGATGGAGAAGATTGTGCGAAGAAAGCTAGTGGAACACCTGGAGCGAAGGAACTTTGTAACACAGCATCAACATGGGTTCAGGGATGGCAGGTCCTGCCTCACAGGGTTACTTGAATTCTACGACCAGGCAACAAAAATAAGGCAAGAAAGAGAAGGGTGGGCAGACTGCATATTTTGGATTGTCAGAAAGCCTTTGATACAGTGCCACACAAGAGGCTAGTGAAAAAGCTGGAGATGCAGGCTGGAGTGAAAGGGAAGGTACTCCGTTGGATACAGGAGTACCTAAGCAACAGGAGACAAAGAGTCAGTGTGAGGGGTGAGGTCTCAGATTGGCGAGACGTTACGAGTGGAGTCCCGCAGGGGTCAGTCCTTGGACCTATACTGTTTCTGATATATGTAAATGATCTCCCAGAGGGTATAGAATCGTTTCTCTCAATGTTTGCCGATGATGCAAAAATTATGAGGAGGATTGAAACTGAGGACGATAGTAGGAGGCTACAAGACGACCTAGACAGACTGAGTGAATGGTCCAACAAATGGCTGTTGAAGTTCAACCCGAGTAAATGCAAAGTAATGAAACTAGGCAGTGGAAACAGGAGGCCAGACACAGGATACAGAATAGGAGATGAAGTACTTAATGAAACGGACAGAGAGAAAGATCTAGGAGTTGATATCACACCAAACCTGTCTCCTGAAGCCCACATAAAAAGGATAACATCTGCGGCATATGCGAGGCTGGCTAACATCAGAACAGCGTTCAGGAACCTGTGTAAGGAATCATTCAGAATCTTGTACACCACATATGTAAGACCAATCCTGGAGTATGCAGCCCCAGCATGGAGCCCGTACCTTGTCAAGCACAAGACGAAGCTGGAAAAAGTCCAAAGGTATGCCACTAGACTAGTCCCAGAACTAAGAGGCATGAGTTACGAGGAAAGGCTGCGGGAAATGCACCTTACGACACTGGAAGACAGAAGAGTAAGGGGAGATATGATCACAACCTACAAAATCCTCAGAGGAATCGACCGGGTAGACAAGGACAAACTATTCAACACTGGGGGGACGCGAACAAGGGGACACAGGTGGAAACTGAGTACCCACATGAGCCACAGAGACGTTAGAAGGAACTTTTTCAGTGTCAGAGTAGTTAACGGATGGAATGCATTAGGCAGTGATGTGGTGGAGGCTGACTCCATACACAGTTTCAAGTGTAGATATGATAGAGCCCAGTAGGCTCGGGAATCTGTACACCAGTTGATTGACAGTTGAGAGGCGGGACCAAAGAGCCAAAGCTCAACCCCCGCAAGCACAAATAGGTGAGTACAAATAGGTGAGTACACACACACACACACACACACACAAGGGTATAGACTCATTCCTCTCAATGTTTGCTGACGACGCCAAAATTATGAGAAGGATTAAGACAGAGGAGGACAGCTTGAGACTTCAAGAAGACCTGGACAAGCTGCAGGAATGGTCGAACAAATGGCTGTTAGAGTTTAACCCAAGCAAATGTAATGTAATGAAGATAGGGGTAGGAAGCAGGAGACCAGATACAAGGTATCATTTGGGAGATGAAATACTTCAAGAGTCAGAGAGAGAGAAAGACCTGGGGGTTGATATCACGCCAGACCTGTCCCCTGAAGCTCATATCAAGAGGATAACATCAGCAGCATATGCCAGGTTGGCTAACATAAGAACGGCCTTTAGAAACTTGTGTAAG
This sequence comes from Procambarus virginalis, assembly GCA_020271785.1. Taxonomy (NCBI): domain Eukaryota; kingdom Metazoa; phylum Arthropoda; class Malacostraca; order Decapoda; family Cambaridae; genus Procambarus; species Procambarus virginalis. The sequence continues at coordinate 7,923,249 of WNGS01162157.1, forward strand.
GAATCTTTCAGAACATTATATACCACATATGTCAGACCAATCCTGGAGTATGCGGCTCCAGCATGGAGTCCCTATCTAGTCAAGCATAAGACTAAACTGGAAAAGGTTCAAAGGTTTGCCACCAGACTAGTACCCGAGCTGAGAGGTATGAGCTACGAGGAGCGACTGCAGGAATTAAACCTCACTTCGTTGGAAGACAGAAGAGTTAGGGGGGACATGATCACCACATTCAAGATTCTCAGGGGAATCGACAGGGTTGATAAAGACAGGCTGTTTAACACAAGGGGCACACGCACTAGGGGACACAGGTGGAAACTGAGTGCCCAAATGAGCCACAGAGATATTAGAAAGAACTTTTTTAGTGTCAGAGTGGTTGACAAATGGAATGCATTAGGAAGCGATGTGGTGGAGGCTGACTCCATACACAGTTTCAAGTGTAGATATGATAGAGCCCATTAGGCTCAGGAAACTGTACACCTGTTGATTGACGGTTGAGAGGCGGGACCAAAGAGCCAGAGCTCAACCCCCGCAAGCACAACTAGGTGAGTACAACTAGGTGAGTACACACACACACACACACACACACACACACACACACACACACACACACACACACACACACACACACAAAACACACACACACAAACACTATCTGAATAGAGTCATAGACAAGTGAGGTTAGAACAGCGTAACAACTGCACTTACTGTCCAGTCATTAGGCTTCCTCTGAGGCTTCGACACTAAGCCAGAGATAAGCCTTGAGTGCCTGCAGGCAAGCTCTTGATGGCCAACCGGGCTAACGCAACCATTATCTCCTGTCTGTGATACATAGGCACGCATTCACACACACACACACGCGCGCCCACAGGCTCGCATACACACGCACACACTCGCTCACACGCAGGGCTGACACACACACACACACACACACACACACACACCACACACACACACACACACACACACACACACACATACACACTGCAGAGACCCACCTATACACACCAACTCACATATTCATATCACAATAAAACACACACACAGTTTCCTGAAACTGAGAAACTGAGTAGTGAGGTTTGGTGGCTGAGTGGACAGTGCCCGGTGCTCATAATCGCCATGTAAAAAATAATGATAGAATTAGAAGAAAAACTATATAAACTATATTGGCTGCTATATAACACCTGGAATGGGAAAGGACAAGACGTAGCTGTGATATGAGGATGGTCCCCGACCATGTGTACCATCGGGGATTGAACCCTGACCGTGCAAGAGGCCGGGCCTTCCCTCTACCGACCAATTCAAGTGGATTGAGTGATGGCTCATCAAATCAAATCAATGGAAATAATAGGAAAAGCTGGGCGGTGGATATTCAATTTCCTGCAAGACAGAATGCAAAGGCTAACAGCAGAATCAAATTAAATTAGGCTCAAGCTCTTGTAAATATTTCATTAAACAGCCCGTCCTCCGATTTGCCATTCCGTAAACAAAACAAAATGCTAATGCTTGTCTAACCAGAAACGTAGGCACCTGAGCAACCTAACCTAACCTAACCTAACCTAACCTAACCTAACCTGAGCAACCTAACCTAACCTAACCTAACCTAACTAGAAACGTAGGCACCTGAGCAACCTAACCTAACCTAACCCAACCTAACCTAACTTAACCCGATGAATAAAAATCGTCAATATTACGGTGCTTTCGTTCTACTGGTATGTTGCATTACGGGCTCACCATAGCCTGTGCTACATGGACACTCCGTTCTGAGTAGCTAAATCTGAAACAACAACAACATGGTATGCTGCATATACCGATCTATTGATTCCGTAAACAAATGTGACGTATTAGGTAAGCGGACGAGTTTGAGAGATGCCGCCTTGAGGAAGCAGCCGCAGACAACCAGGACCTCTGCATCAAGAAAGCTGATTTATACGGAATATATATATATATATATATATATATATATATATATATATATATATATGTATTTATTCTCTTCTTCAGACACCAGCTTCGAGTCACTGCTCGTGAGGATAAAGGGATTTTCTATCTCTCCCTTTATGACTTAATGGTCTTCAGTCAATCCATTCAATCCTAGTTCACTGAATCAAATACAGTCGAGGCTTTCTGACACGATCGTGAACTTTCCAGATGGATTATCAAGTTCTGAGACGCTATTGATTATTCCAGCGTCAATGGCAGCTGCCAGGGGTTCGTTTGTGCCTCCTTTTGTATCTTAGTGAATTTTGTAGAGAGCTTTTGCTTTTTCAGCGCCTCAATTTCCATCGAGGGATTGCTGGAGTTGATGAAATTCTTAGCGGGTTAAGAGTCCCTCTGACATGACCAGAGAACCAATTAGGACATAAAAGGAATTAGAGAAGCTGAACAGATTCTCGAAATCGTTACACAGAACATGAAGAGATTATTCTCTATTTAGGAGCTAATAATGATAATATCTTTCACTGGATAATATCCTTCACTGGATAATATCCTTCACTGGATAATATCCTTCACTGGATAATATCCTTCACTGGATAATATCCTTCACTGGATAATATCCTTCACTGGATAATATCCTTCACTGGTTGATGTCAGTGTGTGTTTTGGTTGAAGAATCCGACAATATTTGGTGTAGTATTCAGTCATTGAATGAATTTGTTGAAAGAGTGGTTGTGAATGATACAGTTATTCACGGATTTCATGATCAACGACATGGTACAGGTACATGGTACATGGTACAGCAGTACGAGATACAGGTCGTGGATGATCACGGGAACGACTTTCATATAACAGCTAAAATTATTCATACAAAGTAATAAAGAGTGGATTTTTTTTTTTACATGTTCATTTTTTACTTGCTCTTTGCTTCCCAACAGTCGAATAAAATGGCAAGCCAAAGAAATAGTAATCTGTTGCACCGTCGGAGCCTCGAACTCACGACCATCGGAATGGAACCCAGGAGCTCTGCCGACTTGACAGCGAGTACCCACAACAAGAGAGGGTCCCAGAGACACACCATTGGCATCTATATGGGAGGTTGAAAGTCCCAATTGGATACCAGTGGTATCCACACAGTTTGATGTATGTGTGTGTGTGTGTTTAGATATATGTTTGTGCATATGTGTATGTGCTTGTATATATGAGTGTGTGTGTGTGTGTATCTATATATGTTTCACATTGTCATATCGATATTAATTGTAAACTCCACGATCTCGTGAATTGTCTTTGAGGGGGGCGGGCACTGTTTCTGGACTCCTGTCTCCACCACTCCCACCCTCCCTTCTCCCACCTCCCTCCACCACTCCCACTAGTCACTGCAACAAACGTCAGACCAACACGACCACCAATACCTCTTTCAGACGGGAATTACTCCGGCTACTTGCCTGACAGCTACCTCCTCCTCCTCGCCGCCGTGGCATGCTTCACTACCATCATTGTCCCAAGACCCAGTTTACTTCTGGGACTTGCTGTATTATTGGCATTATTAGGGATAAACAGAGGTAAGAGACTGCGAGACATACTTTTGTACCATCCTCAGGCGATGTGGGCCACGGTAAAGGGGGGGGGGGATTTGATGGCAATGTACAACTGTTTATCAAGAGCGAAGCAGGCACCGATGGTAGTCAAAGCCTTCGAAATTGCAGGACCGGAGAGCCAATTTGCCGGTAAATTTTTTGAGATATTGCTTGGCAAAATAGTTTGTTTTAAGCAGCGTCGAAATTGATGGCCCCCGTTTAGGGGTTTGGCGATGCTGTTTAGGATGAAGTTATTTTCTTTCGTCAGCATCTTGTGGGTCTCTGTCAATGGCACACAAGGAAACGATTGATGGTTATTGACAAAGTTGTGTCCGTTCAAGATTCAACGAACAGTGAATGACAGTCATTTTCTTTAAGAACTTCTCAAGAAGATGTTGACTCACTATCAGAGAATCAGCCAACAATCACCGAGACGATGAATATTAATGAAGGACAAATAATGGCGAATTAATAACATCGCAGACACGTTGCTCAGGAAGAGGAAGGAAGGGATGGGGGAGGAGAAATGGATTGGTGTTCAAGAGAGAAGATTTCGGAAAGGGGAATAAGATCCCATCCCATGAAAGGGGAGTGATTGGACTTGCCAAAAAAGAGGGAGTGAGGGAGGGGGGGATTGCTTTTTAATTAAACGAAGAGAAGGAGGTGGGTGGGTTCGGTAAATTCCCACGGTGGAAAAAGGGGAAATTCAGAGTAGTTTGAAGGTTGTCACGGAGGGACGGGGACGATGCGGTCGCTAGACACAGCAGGTAAAGGAAAACTGTCCCACGTTAGTAATACCGGGCTAGGTTGGAAGCTTCAGACCAGAGGTCATTGAAATTCTGCTCTGCTTGAGGCTACTGGTGCTACGACCTCCCTCCCACATACTACGACCTCCCTCCCACATACTACGACCTCCCTCCTACATACTACGACCTCCCTCCAACATACTACGACCTCCCTCCCACAGTCATACTCCGACGTCCCTCTCACAGACATGCTTCACAGTTTCTTCTAAAATACTCCTTCTGCAATTAAGCTTCAGCTCATGGACCCCTCTAGTTTAAATACCAGTCATATGAAACATGGTCTCCCTTCCGTCTATTTGTATTTTTTACCCTTTATTCAAAATTGAAATTCGTGCTGTATTCCACTACCATTTTTTTTTTTAGACTCGTTCCACGTGATCGTCACCTTTACGATCAACAATTATGTCAACAACTCAGTTTTTTTCCCTTTTGCTGACTTGTGATTGCAGTTTCAGTCCGTGACCTCTAATTATGTCACATTCCAAGATATGTGGCTTGCTTCTGTCTGCCTTGTGTGGGTCTATTCTACATGTCGGAATCACGTCTCGTTCTTCATGTTTCTGGTCCAGTAGTGTGAGGTTCACTCCTCTGGTCCAGTAGTGTGAGGTTCACTCCTCTGGTCCAGTAGTGTGAGGTTCACTCCTCTGGTCCAGTAGTGTGAGGTTCACTCCTCTGGTCCAGTAGTGTGAGGTTCACTCCTCTGGTCCAGTAGTGTGAGGTTCACTCCTCTGGTCCAGTAGTGTGAGGTTCACTCCTCTACTCATGTTGTGTTCATGTGTCTGTGTGTACTCACCTAGTTGTGGTTGCGGGGGTTGAGCTCTGGCTCTTTGGTCCCGCCTCTCAACCGTCAATCAACAGGTGTACAGGTTCCTGAGCCTATTGGGCTCTATCATATCTACACTTGAAACTGTGTATGGAGTCAGCCTCCACTACAACACTTCCTAATGCATCCCATTTGTCAACCACTCTGACACTAAAAAGTTCTTTCTAATATCTCTGTGGCTCATTTGGGCACTCAGTTTCCACCTGTGTCCCCTAGTGGGTGCATGTGTGTGTGTGTGTGTGTGTGTGTGTGTGTGTGTGTGTGTGTGTGTGTGTGTGTGT
>WNGS01162157.1:7934968-7947679 GCA_020271785.1 Procambarus virginalis
CTGAATGGTTTATCACACTAAACAAACAAGTATGCGGCTCCTGAGTCAAAGTTACTTTGGACTGAGTCATCATCGAGGTGTGTTGATAATTGTAAATATATCATCCTGATTATGCAATATGTAGTCTAGTGTGAGACTGAACGTTGGTTCGAAACCTCTCCTTTAGGGTGAGATACAACAGTGTCACTCTATCTTCCTTTTATCGCTATTATTATACTCCTGGTTCAGTGTGTCAAGCGCTACATTGATGATTGATCAATATATCGTTACTTGGAAGGTGTCCGGATAGGAATGTCTCTGATGGATCGTTTCCATGCGTTAGTCTGAAACTTATGTAAGAATCTATATGAAGATATGAATGCTTTAGATAATGGTCTTACCTCAATTATGTTTACTATTATAGGAATTAAAGAAAATTATTGCATACGAATAATGATTTATTATTGGCTATCTATACCCATTCCTATATAATCTCCATTGCCGTTCATCGTATCTCTTCCTTGGTAATAAAAACAAGGTAATAATATTTTCTAAACGTCTATTTCACACTTTTTGTTTTTAACTTCGTTAAAGAGACGAAGAGAATATATTTAACAAGGTAAAATGTCTTCTCAAGAACTGACGAGCCTGTGAACGCATAACTGGGGCGTTATGGACTCAGTTTATAGTGTGAAGCGACCTTGCTATATTCTTTTTCTATCCTGAGCAAAAGGGCTGTCAAGTGTATCAGGTGTGTCTGGAGGGGACAGATAGAGGCTAGGTGGGAGGGGGGAAGTTAGACATAAGGGAGGGGGGGGGAGTAGGCCAAAAGGGACGAGTTAGATGGTGTGAAAGGAAAGTTAGAAGGAAGGGGAGAGAGCCAAAGAGAGTTAGACAGAGGGGAGGGGAGTTTAGTAGAGGGGAAGGAATTTACGAAGCGGGGAGAGAGAAACAAAGAAAGAGAGGGTTGAGACAGGGGGGTAAATGGAGGGAAGAAGTAGTCAGACACAGGAGAGGTGCAGGAATGTCACGGAGGGAAGAAAGGGATAGGCAGACAGGAGACGGAATTAGACAGTAGAAAAGAGAGGAAGATAAAACGAAAAAAACACAATACTAAATAGATAGAGCGAAGGTTTACGTAACAGCTGAATGGAAAGAGAGAGAGAATTCGATGTAAAGGAGATTAGACAGAGAGATCGAAACTTGACGATACCATATTCGATAAAAATTATTTCCAGTATTCATGTTGCGAGTTTGTTTCCTCTTTGCTCACGTTAGTATATCTACTTCGAGTAATGGGTTGTTAAATAGTATATCCCCACAATTTGGTTAGTTCTAGCGGTGTGGGTCCCAGGCAAGCTGTTTACAAGCACCCAGCATCCCAATACGACAGTAGGTTTAGCCTCAATATGTTCAAAATCTAAACTTTTGCACATCCAATATTCCCCAATTCATCGTACTGTGAAATCAGCTTGGCGCTTTCCTCCCTGATAATTCCCTCCCTCATCGTATTCAGAATAATGCTAAACATTGCCTGACTCAAATAGAACTTAGAATCATCACAGAATTCTCAGCAACATTTTCAAACGGGAATCATCTCCTTATAAGCAGAAGGCAGCATATTTTTCTCGACAGAAATCAACATCTCTTCCTTAACGGAAACCAGCACCAATTTGTAAGAGCAAATCAGCATCGAATGTCCACAGCATTTCGATTCATCTTTCCATAATTGCAATCAATTATTGATCACCATTTACGACCAAATATAACCAATAAACTACTCTTCAGCAGCCAACACGAAGCAATATTAAGTTAATGGGTAATATATTAACTCAATTACATAGATTTTTTGGCATTAGCTTATGAAAATTCATGAATCTAATAAGACTTGGGGCATCGTGTGAAAAGTTACTTCAGTGATTTCCCCTGAGAGCTAAATCCTCGCTGGTTAATTTGAAGAGATCAGGTCAATAGGTTTTACATAACTTATTTATATATAAAATATATTATATACTATATATATATATATATATATATATATATATATATATATATATATAGATATAGATATATATATATATATATATATATATATATATATATATATATTTATATATATATATATATATATATATATATATATATATATATATATATATATAGTCTGTCTCTCCTTCTACTCGCCATTTCACCTCTATTATTTTTCTTTATCCCCCACCTGCCCGACAGACAGACAGACAGACAGACAGATAAACAGACAGACATTTTATCAGAGTATACTAGTGAGGTATACCAAACCGAGCAACTTGCCTTGAAAGAAACGAATGTCATGTATACCTTCATATGCCCTCTCTTGAGCAGTCAGCTCCAACGATCATTTAATACAACATCTTTTAATACAACATCAGGAAAGGCAACTTTTCTCTCTCAAAGTGCCTGACATTGAACAAACAACAAGGCTCTGTCAAAGATTACGTCGTTCGTCACACAACCTGACTCTTACCGGAACATTTTTCTGACCAGCAACACCATGGTCTTTGATGCTAGTTGTTTGGTCAATGTCAGGACGCCTTGAAAGAGATGTTGCCTTGACTATACATCAAAGGATCTTTGGAGCCTGACATTCCCTGATAGTGGACGTAAAGGCATGCCCGGCATTCGTCTCTTTCAAAGCGTTTTGATGAGTGTCTGGAGACTTCTTCGTGAGGAAATTGGCGGTCTTTTTGCTCTTGTGGTAAAAGATGGGCTATATCTTGTGAGCATCAGAAGGAGTCACGTTGTTGTAAACTATTTTTCAGGGAGACACCCGGTCGGCCGAGTGGACAGCACACTGGACTTGTGATCCTGTGGTCCTGGGTTCGATCCCAGGCGCCGGCGAGAAATAATAGGCTGAGTTTCTTTCACCCTATGCCCCTGTTATCTAGCAGTAAAATAGGTTCGTGGGTGTTAGTCAGCTGTCACGGGCTGCTTCCTGGGGGTGTAGGCCTGGTCGAGGACCGGGCCGCGGGGACACTAAAGCCCCGAAATCATCTCAAGATAAGGGTTCGTCCCTTTAAAAAACGTTTCCATGATTATTTGTTGTTGTTGGTGAGGATCTTGTTGACGGTTATCTAGCTTGGATATTCATATCTATTTTCTGATATATTTAAATTATTAATATGTTCAAACGATATCAGGCCAATCTAAAAGAAATGCATTAAAATTTTGGATATAATTAGCAAATACTGACACATAGGGGTAGAAAAGATGCATTCTCCCAATAATAATATGAACAAATCTACAGGGGCCGCGATGAGCGTTCGAGCCTATGCACGGCGTGTTCCTAAACGCTTCTTAGACAACTGTACCACGCCATGGTAAAAAGAATTGCAACCTGGAGTCGACTAAGCCGTGTCTGGAAATACCCATCGCATAGGTTCGAACCCTCATCATTGCCTCATCAGTTTCTGAATTAAAGAAGATATCTTCTAAAATAACTGATCAAACACGAATAATCGCTTAACCTTATTTCCACACGCACAAAAATTCTGTGAATATGTCACGCCATCCTCAGGATCGACAAGGCAATCATATCAGCTGTATGAAATAACAATAATAATTCGCTTCAGTAACGCTGAATTGCTGATGTGACCAGTCAGCAAACAATGACCACCTCATGAAGCTTTCACATCACACCCACACACAGACACACACACTCACACACACACACGCACACACACACACACACACACACACACACACACACACACACACACACACACACACACACACACACACACACACACACACACACACACACACACACACACACACACACTCACACACACACACTCACACACACTCACACACACACAAATACACACACACACACAATACACACACACACTCTCCAAAAGAGCAAAGCTCAACCCCCGTAAAATACAACTAAGTGAATACACACACCACCGCTCTGGATATATCAGTGTTATTAAACACTGATGTCAACACGGTCGTTGCTTGCTCGGTCAACCCAGATTCTTAAAGTTAGTTCACAAACGCGTCAGTAAGACCAGTGGTCGACAACCGAATTTTATCATATTCCATGTGATAATTACAAAGGTGTCCTAGATACCTGTTTGACTATTTGGCAGCTCTTGTGGTTATCCTTCTTGATATCGTCATCAGAGTAGTTTATCTTCTTGCTGAGTTGCTCACCTATTTGCTTAATCACTCAACTACTTGATGAGCCACGATTACATGCAATGTATTTAATTTATTGGTATGACTTTGGTGTTGTTCTTTTCATGATTTGCTCCTAGGTATCACTTGGGCTAGACGGTAGAGCGATGATCTCGCTTCATGTAGGTCTGAGTTCGATCCCCGACCGTCCAATTGGTTGGGCACCATTCCTTCCTTCCCCCCCGATCCCTCCCGTCCCATCACAAATCCTTATCCTAACCCCTTCCAAGTTCTATGTAGTCGTAATGGGTTGGTGCCTTCCTCTCATAATTCCCTCCCTTCTAAGTCGAAGTACCTAATGTATTAGGCACTATACCTAATACCTTATACCTAATTAGTATTAGCTTACCTAATGACTAGGGCATCCTCGAACCATAGAACACATCTGTCTTCTGTCTCATTTCCGATTTCAGCATTATAAAGTGCTCATCCCAGCCCGCCTGACTCACAATTACCTGTCAATGAATCAGAGTTGAACCACTAACAACTGTGCTCCAGTCAACACCAGCAGCAATTAGCAGTTTCCACAGAAGAGTTCCATTCGTGCAACAATCCCGCCTGGTTTTTAAATAAATTCTTTAAGTTGCAACTAATATTTAATGACATTTTTTGTTGACAATTGAATGCCTAGCAAAGTACACCAATTGGGTGAGATACGTGGATGGTGACCACAGTCCTGGATTGTAGCTTACAATTTGTTTAAGTGATTGTGTGTCTGTGTGTTACGATGGTTTAAAGGATTGGATTCAATCCAAGTAGGTTCAGTGAAGCCTTTGTTGAATATTGCCTTTTCAACCAAAAATTTCCGATCTTTCAGATTCATAATTATTCAGCCTCAGAGCAGTACAACATCTGATTGCAGTGATTCAAACACCAGCAGACATATATAGCATGCGATTACAATAATTAGTAACCAAATGAACGAGATTAATAAGCCAGACCAGCAAAAAATACGTGAAAATGTGCAGTTCAGATAAGGCTGATTTTCCTTCAAATGAAGCAAACCTATTATCATACTCTACAAATGAAGATCATCTCCGAAGAATTTTACAAGGAAAAGCACATCTCTTAAAAAAATCAAATCCACTGCTACAGATCTTAGTATTAGCAAACGACCAGCACAGGTGTCTCACTCGTACCTTCTGTGTGGTGCAGATCTTAGCAAAACAGATCTCTGCAGCTGGAGGTGATGTGCAGGGCCCTCAGGGCAGGATCTTGCACTCTGTTTCTGACGTTCTCGTGCGGATTACAAGGGATTATTCTACGTCTTCCTCCAGAATATTGTTTACGTGTTGAGAAAACCAATTTGGAAATTTTCCAGAACGTTAACTTGAATTACCATTTACTGATTTCCTCATAATTGAAGGAGGAGAATTAGAAGCAGAGAGAGATGGATATTTGAGACAATTGAGAGATAGAAAATCAAGAGACAGAGAGGAGAGATAGGACAGCAGATAGGAAAAATGATAGACAGATACGCGTGTAGACATACAAATAGTCAGACATCTTAATATGCAAAAAGGCAAACACACACACACACACACACACACACACACACACACACACTTACTAACACACACTTACTTATCACAGGTAAATTACACACAACAATTACACAAACACACACACACACACACACACACACACCACACACACAACACCCACACACACACACACACACACCACACACACACCTGTTGATTGACGGTTGAGAGGCGGGACCAGAGAGTCGAAGCTCAACCCTGCAAGCACAACTAGGTGAGAATACACATTCCACACACACATTCACATACAGACAGCTGATATAACAGGCTTTCCTTTAAATGTATTTAGTATAAAATAAATCTCAAATTATTATTTACATACAAACAATTGTTTAAACTTAATCTCACTTAAGTTAAATCTCTGTCAACTGCACTTGACAATGAGGAGACACATGTTACCGTTAAGGTTTAATATTAGTAATGACATTATTAAATTTATTTAGGCCTGTAAATCATTTACATACGAGTCAGGGGAAAAGAACATAATACTTGTAATTTTGGTTAGCGTATGCAAATTCACAGAGTAATGCAGGTTAATTACGTTGATTTCCTCTTAATTACTTCTGTGGGCATAATATTGGACTCTATATTTGTACTATGTTGACGGTAAGGTGAGGAAGACGAGCTATATACAGGTGGCGTTGCAAATTCCTGCTTGTTGTAACTTTCTACGTTACTCTGTATCTAATTTGTGGATTAGTAAATTGCGTTGATTGCTGGGCTTAAGTGTGCAGTTAGACATTAGAGACACGTTCATTGCAGGGTTAATATTAGCGAAACTGAGAGAGGGGATATCTTCATGGACACAGTCTAGTTATGTGTTTTGGTTCGATATCACGAGCTTTGTCAGTTTGCTTCCTCTAATACCTGTACGGAGTCTCCCATTTGCTAGTTTCAATCTCGAACTAATTTTGAACATTCTCTTTGATGATTGTATCATTACGCTAATATTTTGGTCCACGTGATTTATAATGTTGAGCGTATTATTCAATTCGAAATTGATGTAGTTGTGTAGAAGTAGTTTCTAGTATCTTATATCAGGTCAATATACTCACTCGTGACTGTGTTTATTAGCCAGGGTGCAGAGTCCTTCTGGTATTTAATTTACTGTTTAATGTAAATATTCGGGAAGAATGTTGTCATGCCATACCAGTGTATCGGTAGTGGATATTCGAATGTGAATATTTTATTAAAAGCATCTAGATTAACTCCCAGTATGGTTCAGTGAGATTAGTTTTGAAATTATATTTCTTGTTTAATAAATCTTTGTATTTAAATTGCTACGATCTGATCATTTTCCGTTTGTATAAGTTATCAGTATTTTTCTGAGAGTCATATAAATAGTGGAAGCCTGCATCGTAGAGTATCATTAGAGTAAACTTTGACCCATAGGGTTATAATGTCATGGAACCGCCTACCAGTCGAAGCCGTAAATGTCAAAACTGTGTTAAATTTTAAAATCCACCTGGAAAATATCATCAAGGCAAACAGGGGACCTTCGACAAGCCGCCAGCTTCCTGTCCTCGTTGAGGCCACCAGAGTTAGTAGCTCTCAGGTAAATCAGGTAATTCATTCAGCTAAGTGATTACAACAACATGTTCACTCAGTAAAATAGCAACGAATTCCTCTCTTTACGTTATAAAATTATGACTCAACCTCAGTAAATTCTCGCTCACTAAAAGCACGCAATAATACCGGTTAAAATTGGAGTTTCTGTCATTTGCTCGTAACAGTAAGGCAATTAAATTAGCAAAACATGCTCTTGTAATGGCTTAACAAGTCACTGCCATGCCAATAATACGGCAGTCCTTCAAAGAAACTAAATATAAATGATTTTATCTGAAAAACTGTTATGTAAATGTACATATTTATATACTGTATAAATTATATAATCTATATCGTGCGATAGAATGTCTGTATATGACTGTCCGTTTATCTGCCTGTCCAAAGTTGGAGGCCAGACGGTTGGGCTTAGCCTCACCCAAATTGGTGGAGGGAATGGTGTGTGGTGCAGGATGAACATAGGCCAGTTGAAGCCGCCTAAATTCAAGAGGGAACAACGTGCCATAGTGACTCTAACCCCCCACCCCCACCCCCCTTCATGTCGATTTTTTGGCACTGGTTGTCGGCTAACCCTGTAAATAATTTGTAAACAAAAAATTCAGATAAATGCAATATTGCATATTATTATAAAAAAAAATGCCCTGAAAATTTGCAGAATATTTATATTATTCATAATTCGGCCGTACTCCCATAAAACACGAAATTAAATAAAGCCCCACCAACCAAAGGCCGACACATTCAAAGTCACACTGATAAAAAGCAGATGGAGAACAATTTTATATGAAACGAAACTTCAAAACATTTTTCTTGTAGTAATATACAATATTATTGACTGATTTCGATAAAAAAAATACATAAATTTAACTTATTCAAAATTCAGCTGTACTACCATAAACAATAATTTCAATACTGTGTCCTCTCCTCCCTCTTCATACCCAAGGCCAATCCACCAACTTTCCATAGATACGTAACAAAGGGGGTAACTATTTAGTTTAAAAATATAAAAAAAATAAAAAGTCTGATAGAGGCAGAGAGACATAGAAAAGAAGGAAGAAATAGAGTGAGAGATACAGAAGTAAAAAGAGACATACAGATAGAGAGATTGAGAGAGAAAAGAGAGAGAAGTTGGGAGGGAGAAAGAGAAAGTGAACAGATGAAAAAAACAGACTGAAAGCAGGAAGAGAGAGAGAGAGACATGAACTGAAATATAGTTCAGAGAGTCTCCGCGCTCTCTAGTCCAAAAGTGGAAAACATTTCCTTTTGTTTAAACTTTGTCACCAGTTGTCACATCAACCTGTATTTTGTCTCTCGTCTGCATGTTGGAATTAAATGTATTTCTCCTGCTTCATATAATCTAATAGATTAGTGGATTTTTTCTCTTTTATCTCATGGTGTTTCGTTTGTGTTTTCGAGAATTTTGTTAATTTGGGAAACCTTTAAACCGTTGATTTTTTTGTTTTTATTCGTGTTTACATATTTTCATTTACACGTTGTGGTAACTGCTCTCTCTCTCTCTCTCTCTCTCTCTCTCTCTCTCTCTCTCTCTCTCTCTCTCTCTCTCTCTCTCTCTCTCTCTCTCTCTCTCTCTATCTATCTATCTATCTACGTACATGCCTATCTATCATACATGCCTAGGCTGCTAGCTCTTGAGCCCCGCCTTTCTAATCGTCTGTTTTCTATTGAAGTGGTTTCTCGATCTATTTTTTTCCCTCATATCGACTACAATTTTCTCTCTCTCACTCTCTCTCTCTCTCTCTCTCTCTCTCTCTCTCTCTCTCTATCTATCTATCTATCTATCTATCTATCTATCTATCTATCTATCTATATATCTATCTATCTACGTACATGCCTATCTATCAGCTGTTATCACTTTCCCGTGTTTACACCTATCATTACAAAACAATATTAAGATAAGACAATATTAAGATATTAAGATAAGTTTCAAAGTCTCCAGCGTTAGATTAAATGTCTGATATATTTTCTCAGCATTTTTAGCCACTGGGTGAGCATTGAGAGCAATCAATGTTAATAGTTACAAACGATATATATATAAGCCATTTGTTTGCACCTTAGCGACGGAAAAAGGCAAACTGTGCCCTTTTTCGGACAGGAGAGAAACTGTGCACCACGACGATTTACCTGGTCTCGAACCCTGGCCAGGCGGGGACGACTGAACTCCGATTATTCACTGTCCACCTCTGTTCTTCCAGCAGGTTATGGGGACCTGTAAGTGAAACCTATTTATAGTCACCTAGTTCTACTCAGCAACTTGTACTCGCGTGGGTGAGATTCGACTCCCTGGGTAGGTCCTCTGAACCTACCTTTCGACCTTTTTCTTTCTGTTTCATGTTTGACTTCTCACAGGCGTGGCATATTCCAGGATTCATTTGCCGAATATGTATGTTTATATGTATTTGACGAATAAGTTAACTCCAACTGTCTCCCGTTGTTGTTGTTTTAGATTCAACTACTCGGAACATAAAGTTCCAAGTAGCACGGGCTATGGAGAGCCCGTAATGGACTTACTTGGCACGGCAGCGGGGCTGTAACTTGTGAGGAACTGCCTCCCGTTTTTAGCTCTTTTCACTTTCTAATTATTCTTGCGCTGAAAAGGTGCTTCCTTACACCAGTGCGGCTCTTATGAGATTCAATTTTTCACGCAAATAATATCGTCCCCTGACCATCCTGAATATTATTTTTGGTGTCCGCTTGTTTCTTCATTCCCAGGGTGGCGAAATCTAGTCAACCTGCATGTCTTCGTGGTTCAGTGATCTATGTTAAGTAACCAATCTTGAAGCTAGCCAATGGACTTTCCTCCTGCTCAAATTCAGGAAGATACAATTCCTTCATTCTGAAATGCTCCTAAAGTCTTCTCGATGACGTTATAAGCATTGCAGCACTGGATTAATTTCACTATATTTTTTCACATCATATGTGCAGCGTGAAAATAATTTAGCTGTATAGAGTCCTTGTGTTCAATGGCTCGTATTATTTACCCTCAGACTCTTCTCCAACAGCTGCTGCACCACCGGAAGGCGCCAAACAATATCTTCTGAACATGGAAGATGAAATCTACCTACATCTCATTCTCCATATTTTTTTGGCATCATCTCGTCAAAGAATTTTGGAAAGTTTGTGGAGCATAACTTCCCTCGCTGGACCCATGTTGATGTTTTGATTTTTCAGTCTCTCTAACATCCTGCTAAAGATACTTAGTAATAAGAGTCAGAAATGTTACTGTAGAGAAATATTTCTCATGTATTGAGACCTGTATCCACGTATCAGCTATAGATTTGGGTCATGCTATGTGTCTAAACCTGTACCAGAACTAACGACAGACTTGGGTCATAGTGTATCCCACATGTCTTAACCATCACGGTCGTCAATCCGACTCATTTTACTTGTCTCAATTCATCTGGATCCCGAGAAGCAAAAGATAAAATAAAAAATAGACGATCCATCCAGATATAAATCTGGCAGTGAATGAGAAACCTGCACGCACGAATATATCCAGGGAGCTCCCTCCCTTCTGCCATACCATGTATAGGAGTGGGACGACGACGCGGATGGGTCGTCGCCGATAACTTAAGAGGCTACACGTCTTAGGAGTGTGTAACCTCTTAGGTCCATCCGGCGTCGTCGTCCCTACAAGAGACACGGAGACGCATCTGGATCATCCCCCAAGAATATACAACCATATGTGTCTCCCTCCTTGGCTGATAATGCTAATCGTTATTTACTCTACCGCGCCCGCAACTAACTCCATGGGTGACCCGAGGGAATGTACGCATTGAGCTACTCATTCCCTGGATAATAGATAATTTCAATTGCAGAAGATTTCATGCATCAATAACAACCGATATGCCAACCTTCCTATATATACAAATCAGCATATTTGCTTATACCATAAATACATATATTTAAAGCAAAGTTCATTCGTTCATATATACATAAATGCATACATATACACACATGTAATCATACACGCATATATATATGTGCATGTAAACGTTCGATAAGAAACACATTCATAAGGAGAGACAAATATTTAAATACACGTTTCCAGAGATAAAAAAAATTCGCGGTTCTAAAAATGTTTCACGATCTAGACACACATAAACCATCATCCGAGCAGAGAAACGTTTCTCGGCATCGGATAGAGAAAAACGTTGAAAGCGTTCGTTCGAGAATGTCAACGTTGCCGGGGCTGGACACAGGAATGAACGTCGAGGCTCGTAACGTTTCCTGGTTCTCATTTCACGGTCGGGAGCGTCCTGACATGCATTGCTTCTGTGACATTATAGTGACAGTGTATTTCATGCTTTCTGTACAAATTACCATTCACATGTTTTTCATGCATATATATCTACAAGAATTGTTAGAGAGAGAGAGAGAGAGAGAGAGAGAGAGAGAGAGAGAGAGAGAGGAGAGAGAGAGAGAGAGAGAGACATCAGACAGACAGACAGACAAACAGAAAGATAGTCAATCATTATGAATACTCAAAACATTAATGAAAGGCATTCATTCAACACAACACTAACACAATAAATAAACACAATTATGAACAACTAGTCAGCATAACAATAAACAGAGTAATTATCTAAAAACAAAAGCAAAATACTCTCGAACTCAAAAAATCTAAATTACGTAAAAATATCCATACAATCCCTCTTTAGAAAACAATAATATAAATTTAGAAAAAACCCCATAAAAACACAGCTTGTGGACGCAATATAAATTTGGCAGGAGTCTGAGCCAACAAATGGCACAGGTTTTAAAGTTGCATGTTTCTTTCCCGACTGAACGGCAGGTGAAGCTCCCACCGCTCGTCTGGCACCTCTACACAGGTACAGGAGCGGTGGCACCTCTACACAGGTCCTACAGGAGTGTCTGGTACTCTTCGCAGGTCCTATAGGAGTGGCTGGTAACTCTCCCACAGGTCCTATAGGAGTGGCTGGTACCTCTCTACACAGGTCCTACAGGAGTGGCTGGTACCCCTCTCTCCACAGGCCCTACAGAGTGGTGGTACCACTCTCCACAGGTCCTATAGGAGTGGCTGGTACCTCTTCACAGGTTCTATAGGAGTGGCTGGTACCTCTGCACAGGTCCTATAAGAGTGTCTGGTACCTCTTTACAGGTCCTACAGGAGTGCCTGGTACCATTACACTGGTCACATTAAAGTGACCGACACTAGGAAGGATAAAGATTGGAGAGGGGCGGACAAAGAAGGAATGCGATGCGAAAGGGTGAGTGTCAGAGAGAAGTAAAGGGAGATGGGAGGGTAAGATGGAAATGGGTTATTGAAGGGGAGAGTCTGGTAGGTGTGTAGAGGGGCGAGGATGAAGTCCTGGGGCCTGAGATGGGCTGGGAGAGAGGCTGAGAGGGCCTGAGAGGGGCTAAGAATATC
>WNGS01162157.1:7976936-8022865 GCA_020271785.1 Procambarus virginalis
CGACGTTTGGTCTAGTTCTTTCAGTCATTATTCATACACCATCACCCTCACAATTCTGGAACAAGCTACTTTACAATCATTTGAACTGTTCCAGTTTCCCTCCTGAAATTTTGACACGGTGCTCAACGCTTTGGGGAGACACTTTTAAAAGAGGCCTGAAGTTTTAAGTGTACAGTGATCTAAATAACCCCTTACATAGGTTCCCGAATGATGTTCTGACCTTTTTCCAATGTATTGTAGTATGTTGTTGGTGTTATCTTAGTAATATGTACCTCCGGAGTTGGCACTGTAGACATTCCAAGGAGTTTGATGCTATCATGATAGCAGAGGGAGTTTTCCAGGTTCTTCACCCAGCCCTCTTGTGGCCAAGGTAACCAGCCAGCTAGTTCATCAACCTACTATCCAGCTATTCTACTAACCCTCCAGCAGGTTAACTAACCTTCCGGCCAGCCAGAAAACCAGCCAGCCTGTTAGTTAATCAATCACCATGCCAGTCAAGCAGTTACTCAGCCAGCCATTAACGTTACCATCCAAATATCCAACCATCAATTCAAGCAGGCAGTAATACAACCAAACATCTCACTAATCAACCAGCCATCCAGTCAACCAGCTATCCAGCCACTATTCAACCAATCCGTCGAGCCACACAACCAACCAATCAACCAGCCATTCAACTAACCATCCAGCCAGCCAATCAACGAGCCATCTAGCCAGCTAGTCTGTTATCCATCCATCCAGGTCAACCATCCATCGCTCGTAATCTCTTTCATAGCCGGATAGATCACTAATGAAGCCCACCAGAAAGGCAACAAGCAAGCCAAAAAGCTAACCAGCTAACATTAGTCAGTCAACCAGCAAGTCTTCCACCGAGATACTCCCACCTAGTTAACCAGTCACGACTACACCACCTCAGATCAACCCGGTTAAACTAACTACCAAACTAACTAGTCCAATCAGCTCACGAGATGTGTTTTCCAGGTGATACATGTATAACCTCTACCGAAGTGCCACTATGTGGACTGAACAGAAAACTATAGGTGAGAGTAAATTTTTCTATTTTGGAGTTAAATATATATAATATATAATATATTAGTATATATATATATATATATATACTATATATATATATATATATATATATATATCACGATCACACAAAACTACGATTCAAGTATGCGGAAAAAACCAAATGTGAAATAATAGAGATAGCTAAACGCGTTTTCTGCCCATTTCGCCTTCATCAGAGCATTTTAGAATCTAAAATGCTCTGATGCAGGCGAATTGAGCCGAAAACGCGTTTAGCATTCTTTATTTTTCACATGAGGTTTTCCATATATATTATATATATATAGATATATATATATATATTATATATATTATATATATTAATATAATATATATATGGGCCGATATATGTCAACATTTCCGAAATAGAGTTTCCAGTCTTTGTGGAGCTCGTGGAAGATATTGACTGACCAAACAAGTAACAAAACTAATCAGGAAAGGCGCTTTTAGTATGCTTTATTTCAAGCAAATCTGTGTTTTACTTATGTACTAATGCGGATTGTGATGGCCTGCCTCAGGGGAGGTAATACAACGTTGTTGGATATTATTATACTGATCTCCTGTATTGTATGACTTTGGTGAGGGAGCTGTTGGATGCGCTTCCTTCACTCATTCTGTCTCAATCTCCCACCACTACCACTATCTCTTATCTCTCTTCTTCTCGCCTCTTCTCCGCTCTCTTACCTCTCGCATTCTATCTTTATTCCTCCTTCTCTCCTCTTCCCTCATCATCAAGCCCCACCTTCTCTTTTCTCTCCAACCTTTCCTCCCATCTGCCCCTCTACGCCAATCTCATCCCCGATTTCAGACCTTGTGAATCCTGCATGTGGTTGCTACAGATGGCTTTATTTAAGACTGGCACTGGGTCCGACCCCAACTGATCTATGACGCTCGCATACCTCCATGTGTCATCTTGAAAAGTTGGGTGAGGCTAGCCCAAGCATCTGTCCTCCACTTTTGGAAAGACAAACTGGCGTTTCCTTTTATTGCGTAAATATATTAGGGGGCGTACCCAGCCGGTCCAGGATTATCTCGAATCTTTCCCCACCACCCCCCTACGTGTCTCGGAAAATTCCCTACTTCCCTTTTTCCCCTTTCCCCTACCCTTTTTTCCCTGTCATTGAAGCAGCAAGATGTAAAACATACCATGGAAATGAACTCGAATATCTTTCAAATTTCCTGCTAATTTCAAACCAGGAAAGCAGAACTATATAAGGGAAAAAACTCAAGAAAGATTATATATTACACCTAGTGTGCCATACGCTAATCTAAAGACGATCTAGAAAAGTTCTTAATAGATCCTTTTTTTCCCAAGACTCGGCAAACTTTTATATAGTTGTCATGGAGAAATTCAGAACAAAATATATTGGTCATTAAAATCAGAATTACATTTTCCCTCGAAATGAGACAAAATCTAATCAGGATCAACAAGGTTTATGGTAAATCAATGGTTACATTTTCGTTGAGATTGGCAAAGCAGTTGCTGAGCCAATTCACACTAGCCAGCCAGAGCAATTGACTCACAGATTAGCACATATAGAGACTGTTACATATGCTCTGTTATGTGTATATGTAACATATGTGTATGTTACACCTCCTACTGCCTACTTCCTATATATACGAAGGTCGTTTCACAGACTCCCAGAACAATTAACTTAGAGACTATGTATATATATTATATATATATATATATATATATATATATATATATATATATATATCTATATAACTGTGTGTGTGTGTGTGTGTGTGTGTGTGTGTGTGTGTGTGTGTGTGTGTGTGTGTGTGTGTGTCGTGCGTTGCGCACGTGCATGTTTGCACAATAGTATCTTATGAGGGGTTGAGCTTAACATGAGGAGTAACCATCACTCAGAGACGTACTCCACACAGTGTAACAGACTGACATACTCCTCCTTTACAAGCAAACTCAAAGACTAACAGACTCGAGAACAAACGCACTTGGGACTCACAGACTCACAGAGTAGCACAAACGGTACACATATCAGACATATACAGTCCCAGACTTACAGATTACTTAATAACATACTTAAATACTTACACACAGATTAACACTTCCATATCAACAACCTCAAGGGCTCACAGACATACTTACAGGTTCAGATGCAAAGATAATCAAAGGGTATAAATACACACCGACATTAACAACGATTAACACATTCCCAGACTAACTATCTCACATATTCGTCGACTAACATACTCACAGATATACATTTCACCAGATAGACTTAGATTAGGAGACTAACAAATTTCGTAACTAACAGCTTCACAGACAGTCTACGACACTAACAGAATAACAGATAAAAAAGACTAGAGAATAACACATAGAGAGACTAACACGTGAACATAACAGACTTTTAAATGCACATAATTGCAAAAAGCTCACAATCCATGTTGCACAGCACTCAACACAATTATTTCCTTTTAAAAACCAACGAGTTTTCTTCACAATAACGTTGATGCAACACACATATCTCTCCCTTTGGGTCGAAGAGAGAGATGTGCTCTCCCTTTCCTCTTTTTGTTCCTCAGAATAATGTAAACCGCTCACTTTTTAGGTTTGAGTTGCTTAAAACAATATGAAGTCTCTTAATTTACTATTTAAATCTAAATTGTAAGTTAAGATCCTGATTAAATTGACGGAAATTTACATATACAGAGGAAATAGGGAATTCTGTATTCCTATGAGCACGAGAAGCTGGGCTGGTGCATCGATGTGTATTCATACTTCCATATTTTACTCCCGAAAATATGTATCATCTTGTCCTATATAGATTACTGGTACACACCAGGGATATATTCACAGGGATGAGGACCCCGCTTCACGTGAATTTTGCAATGTGACGCGTGAGTTACTTTCGTCCTGACCTACACTTAGGACTAAAGTTTACTTCGTGGATGGTGGACTTGCTATAGCGGTGGCGTTAATAGTTCCCGGAGGCTGGTGATAGATCAGATCTCCGTGGCGAGCCTGACCCCATCCAACTGAATCCTGGAAATACCCCGTCAACCCAATCCATATACAATTAATTTAGAAATCTCATTCAATACTACACAAGAGCGGGTTCTAATCGGGAAACTATGTATCGCCGATCATAAGAAGCATATTACAAGCTCTCAATACATTGCCAAGTTATCGGATTCTATAACATCTGCGATTGAGAGCACGATCTCTTGCCGGCCTCCCCCGTCAGCGAAGGCTTGGCGCGAAGGCGTCACAGGACCTCAAAGACCCCCTGGAACACACACCCACCCATCCTCCAGGGCTCTTATTCATAGCTCTGACGGCGCGTTCATTGAGGCGTGGAGACCATTCTTCACCTAGTGACAGTGGGGGCTATTGTTGCCTCGTCTGCTCCGGTTATACATGCATCCGCACGCGGGGGCGACGCGGGCCCTTGTGAGGGAGAATAAAGTGCGCGTTCAAGGAGAGAAATGGGTCCAAGGTAAGGCGGAAGTGTATTTCAGAGATGTGTCCAAGATGACTCAAAATTGGGGCCCGAGGGGAAATGGATGAAGTTTGGTGTTATGAACGCAAGGTGGTATCTAGCCTTGACATCAATGACGGTTCTTTAAAAATTGGTGAACTTCAATGTTAAACTTCATATGAGACTATTTTGCGTTCTCGCTATCCATGCATGCTTTTATGCTAATCATCCATGTATACACCCACGATACTATGCATTGGTCACTAATTTGTTGTGATGACCCAGAGAGGGGCTGACTGCTCTGATGACCAAGCCAGAGAATACATAATTAGGAGATATTAAATCGTTAATAAATACAATTACAATATATATTTGGAAAGTTAATAAATTAAAAGGTCTGGAACTGTAAATAGGATGCCATAAAAACTGAAGTGGGGTTTTTATTGCCAGAGGGTCAATATGCACCGTTGCAAGGGGTTAACTAATGCAAGGTTCATTGTTGCAAAGATAATCAATATTGCAGTGGGATCGTTTCGTTGTAAGGGGGTTTGCTAGGGAAATTGATTGTATCTATTTCATAGGGGTCAGTATTGTAGGGTTATTATTATTCTAACACTGGGTCACTGCTGCAAAGAGTCACTGTTGAAGAAAGGGCGTCTCAATTGCAGGAGTTGCAAACCCTATTGTGTCATTATGGAACTGTGTATAAGGTCATAGTCCACATTATGAGAGACCCAAGTTCGGTATGGTGTTGGGTTTAATGTCTTTCAACCTCTGGAATATTATTAAGTCAACAACAACAGCTACTGACCAACCAGCAATTATACTTTAATTCTGAACTTAGTCCAGAACTACATTAGATTCTCCTTGTATATATATATATATATATATATATATATATATATATATATATATATATATATATATCTTTCTTGTAGAAAGATCAAATTAGCAGTCAGTGTTCTGAGAAGGAAGTACAAAGAAGTCGAGTGAATATAAAGTCACCTGTGTGTTAGCAGAATTAAAGGGAGATGCGTGATCAAGTATTCCTGTCCCTTGATACCAAGCAGTTACAAAGGATCGATTATTTTGTTCTTTTTCTTCGAGTGTTCTATGGGCAGATAACGATACACATCAGGCGAGTCTCTGTAGAGATGACGGGGGGCTCTGCGGGACAAGGCAAACCTGGTGTATGTCTTGCAAAATAAAATTTAAAACACAAACATGATAATATGAAGGTTTCTCCAGATAAGCCTAGATAAAACGGAGATGGGTGACTACGAGCTCAACAAATTGCTCATTGTGGATATATTTTCCAGTCAAACACAATCTGATATTACAGCTGTATTCGCAGATAATCACGAAAGACCAAACCGATGAAAAAGGGTAATTGTTTTTAAGAAAGCAAAATGGGAATGGTTTTGTCAAAACAATCCGATATGTTACTACACTGACGACAATGAGAAAATGTGTGTGTGACTCGAACGACATTTTCTTTATTACGACGTATAGGGATCAAGGGGCAAATGCAAATGGGAAAAGGGATTAGATAACAACAGGTGGTAATCCATTCCAAGCAAAATCATGCAGTATTGAATCTACCTCATGCGATGGCAGATTCAGGACGCATGCAAGAGAGAAAGATCTTGGAATTCTACAAGTCAGGAAATATATATCTATATATATATATATATATATATATAATATATATATATATATTATATATATATATATATGTATATATATAGATATATATATATATATAATTATATATTATATATATATATAATATATATATTTGAAATCTTGGAATTCTACAAATCAGGAATAATAATATATATATCTATATATATATATAATATATATAGATATATATATATCTTATATACATAATATTATATATATATATATATAATATATAATATATCTATATCTATATTATATATATATTATATATATATATATATATATATATTACATATATATATCTATATATATATATATATATATATATATATATATATATATATATATATATATGTCGTACCTAGTAGCCAGAACGCACTTCTCAGCCTACAATGCAAGGCCCGATTTGCCTAATAAGCCAAGTTTTCATGAATTAATTGTTTTTCGACTACCTAACCTACCTAACCTAACCTAACCTAACTTTTTCGGCTACCTAACCTAACCTGACCTATAAAGATAGGTTAGGTTAGGTTAGGTAGGGTTGGTTAGGTTCGGTCATATATCTACTTTAATTTTAACTCAAATAAAATAAAATTGACCTCATTACATAATGAAATGGGTAGCTTTATCATTTCATAGGAAAAAAATTTGAGAAAAATATTATTTCAGGAAAACTTGGCTTATTAGGCAAATCGGGCGTTGCATAGTAGGCTGAGAGTGCATTCTGGCTACTAGGTACGACATATATATATATATATATATATATATATATATATATATATATATATATATATATATATATATATATCTATATATAATATATATGTGTGTGTGTGTGTGTGTATACAGGACACTCGGAACATCTAAAATGTCACGAGTGCTAGTCTAATCAAGCTGTTTCACGATCATTATAGTTTCCGTTTCGGTTTTTATCAGGCATTTGACGATAAATCTCGCTGACTGCGTCTACCTATTACCAAGGACACATGAGAATGAGCCTTTATTTGCGTCACGCATACCTGCATGCGATTCTATGAAGTCGTGCGTGTCCTGAAAACTAATTCCAAACCGATTGCTCTGAAATTGCTGTAATTTTCACTTGGGTTTGCATGCCACGCATGTGTCTGAAAGAGGAATTAGTTATGCTTATACCTGTTTCAAAGACTGCTAGAAGGCCCTTAGAGTAGAAAACTCTCCTTCGCGGGCGATGAGTCACAATAACGTGGCTAAAGTATGTTGACCAGACCACACACTAGAAGGTGAAGGGACGACGACGTTTCGGTCCGTCCTGGACCATTCTCAAGTCGACTTGAGAATGGTCCAGGACGGACCGAAACGTCGTCGTCCTTCACCTTCTCGTGTGTGGTCTGGTCAACTCTCCTTCGCTATAATTGCCGGGAACACTGGCGAAATTTTCATCAAAAGTTCTACCGACTTCGTCGGGGATTACTGTGCTTAGCAGAGAGATAATGAGACGAGTCACTCCACCAATAATGTTAGCTATTTCCATTCTAGTGTTTGTAGATGCTACAAATTCCAGCTCACTTTTTGGACTTGAATGGAATCTCATAAGTGTTTTTAAAATAGGAACTCATTAGAAATGAAGACAGAAGTTAATATTGTAAAATATGGTCAGGAGTTTCAAATAGGTTTGCGATTGCTAGAGAATTATTCACAACAAATGTGCTAATTTTACAAGCAGACGTGGCTAGATACCATGACCATACGATGAGGGATAGAACAATCAGTAGGAGACGGAGTGCCGATAATGCTACCAATCTAGTGGAAACTTGCAAATCCAAATTAAATGATTCTTACGAGTGAGAAAAGGCGATTAAGATAGTAAGAGTCATTGATTAAATCGCTGGATCCCAGAATATTCTTAAGACTCTTCATGTCAACCAAATGACAGGTTTGGACAAAGTGTTCACATAATGATTTGGGAAGTTTGGCAAGAAGAAAGTTATGTTTAGAACATAAGAACATAAGAATGAAGGTAACTGCAGAAGGCCTATTGGCCCATACGATGCACCTACTATTTATATCCACTCAGTCTCATTTATATATATGTCTAACTTACGCTAGAAACAATCAAGGGGATCCTACTTACGTAACGTCGTAATTGGTTCCACAAATCAACAACCCTGTTACCAAACCAGTATTTACTCCATTCATCCATATTTCTACCTCACAGAGAGAGCAGAATGATAATTAGAATAACCTTTATTCTAATAAAGCTTTGTGAGAGATGACAATTTTGACCAATAAAACAACAAGCTATTAATATAAAAAAAAGGTTCCACAATATCTAATGAGGATAAGTTGAGAAAAGACCTGATCATGATTTTGGAAGTAATAGATTATCGTCTATAATCGCTACGCCAAACCCACCATGTGATGTATGAAGTACCACACGAGAAACTCTCGGCCAATCAAACATCAGCATACTTAAATAATCCAAATATCACAAAGCAAAAAACATAAGAATAATAAATGCTACAGAAGCCTCGCTTGGGCCCAAGCGAGGAAGGTCCCATTTTAATCAGACTCATTAATCTTGCCTGAGATTGAAATAATCCTACGATCCCATTTCTGTTATGTTACCAGGTAAATTGTTCTATATATATTAACAACGCTATATAGGTGTAACACCAAGGAGCTATATGAAATGACCCAAAAACATCGCTGAATTCCAGGCGCTGAATCGAGCGCCTATTCTTGGAGATAGACAATAATTCACAATAACGTAATTGAAGATAGGATAACCAAACTACAAACACCAGAAGATGAGGAAACGACGACGTTTCGGTCCGTCTTGAACCATCATCACAATCGACATGATAATTGTCCAAGACGGACCGAAACGTTTCCTCATCTTCTCATGTGTGGTTTGGTCACCAGTTCCTAGAGTTCGCCCTTCATATTGGTCTCACCAGTGAAACCCTAACTCTGGATTTCTTTCCGACTATCCAACAGTTCATGCAGTGACGATGAATGATTACAAGTCCACGGTTATATTGACCAAGGTGGACAAGCTAAGCTTGTTTCAAATATTAACTTGTTGAAAAAATGGTGAATACTTATACCATTGATGGAGGAAACAGTGTGCATCTTAGTCACTCAGGATGACTTAATCCATTAAAATGTCCTTAGGAATAAAAAATAGTGGAAGTTGCTTTTCGAAACAAATTAGTGAAACTGAATCAGTGCACAGTTTTTATATACGATATTAATATATTCAAGAACACCTGTTATCAGTGTTTCGACGCTTCACGTGTTTGAAAAGCATAATGTTACATACTTGATTGTCACAGTAGCAAGCGGATCAGTAAGGCAAAAAGAATGTATTGCAAGATATTAATAATACTAACGGTAACTATTGCATATGGTAGCGTGTAAAGTCACCCTTTTCACTACTGAAAAGGGTGACCTTTTTTATTGAGCCCCTTTCAAAGTTTGTTGATTTATTGCAATGTATTACACTTGTGTATATTTGGTGTTACAATATGTGTTATTATTACAAAGATGGTCACAATTGCAAAGGGGTCACTATAGCATGGGGTACACTATTCTCTGGGGTCACTGTTAGAAGGGACCCACACTTGCAAAGAGTTCATCTTTTTCATATGGTCAACACTACAATGAAGTCCCTATGGGTTAATAATATTACGTGAAGTCATTATTGCAATTGAGCATTTGCTCAATGCGATCAATAAGTCAAGAGAATCACTCTTGAATAGTTGTTACTATAGCATGAAATCACTATAACTTAGCGGAGAGCATTATTTCAAAAGGGGGGGGGGGTCATATCACAAAGTGGTCAATACGACAGGGGGTCACTATTACAAGGTCACAGATGTAAGGGGTCATTATTGTAAAGTTGCAAGGTTGATCATCATAACAAGCTAGGTCACTTCTACATACCTCTAATACAAGGTATTCACTATTACAAGGTGGTCACTATTGGAAGGTGGCCGCTCTGGCTAGCAGGCGTGATATACCCGACAGAGTTTACTCTTGTTTCTGCCTTTCAGTCAGGGTTTTTTTCCCTCTGTTTTCCTGGCTATTTTCCCTGCCTCGTCCTTAATCATGGTTCTGTGCTCAGAACCACGCTTCCAAAACTAGCCCCCTCTCTCACACACTCTGTCTGTGTCTGTCTGTCTGTCTGTCTATCTGTCTCCATCTCTATCTCTCTTTTTTGTAAATACACCCACATTTGTAAATTTAAATACATTTTCACTGAAAATGGTATTCCTGTTTTTTTAATTATTAATTAAACTGCAAGCTAAGCTAGGGCTGTTGTCCTCCTCCAATTCATCCGAAGCCTGAATCTAGAAAGATTAGTTTATTAAGGAATGAGCTTAATTTAGTTGCAGAGTTACAGTCTTGTTGCATACTTGACGAAGCTGAACCGAACAGAGGACCAGAGCCCTAATATGAACGGCTGACTGGGCATCATTCAACACGAGTCTATCTATACTTTGATCGAGCTCTCCAAAATGCGAGTCAGCCGAGGAATGAATGATCGCTGATGAAGTGATGAATAGAAGCGTGGTACAGCAACCAGTATGAGGCTGTTAATTACTGAGCATATCTCTCTCTCTCTATCTATCTATCTATCTATCTATCTCACTCCCTCTCTCTCGAATAATCGTCTTTTACTTGAGTATTTTCCATTTAGACTTGACACAGGCAGCTGGGAGGTTAATGTAGGCGAACGGTCTCCCACAGGAGATATTAACTTGATATTATATATAAATTTTGATATTATATATAAATTTTGATATTATATATAAATTTTGATATTATATATAAGTTTTGATATTATATATAAATTTTATACTAAACATGGCTCACCGCAGTATATGTTTCATTCTTGTAATGCAAAACGATAAAATTTAGTAATTAGAATTCGTTCTTGTATCAATGGATGTGGGATTTTTCTCTTATGATAAAGAAATTAAATAATTATTGTATATGCAAAAATTATATTAAATAGGGTTGTTTAGCTATTGTGGCTGAGTTGTGAGGCCCGTCTTATCGAGTGCTGACCTCCTAGGTGGGTGATGAAGGACTTATTGGAGTGAATGAGTGAATGGAATGATGGGTTTGTTGCATAGGCTGATTGACGTCCTGTTCTTCCACAAGCCTGAAATTAGTAATGTTTGTTGAAAATATTAAAAAATATGCGAGTGCAGCAAAAGGGTACTAGCACTTTTATAGTAAATCTGGTCTAGTGTATATATATATATATATATATATATATATATATAGATATAAGAAAACATAATTTGAAATATATGATATCGAAAAATTTACGAAATCGTCTTTGGTTCGACTGCAGCTTGAACAATCATAACCTAAAGATTGTTTAACCATATAAAATAGTGAAAAGGTACTGATTGTACCTTTGAAAGTGAAGTAGCAATTCATATGTACATAAAACGAACGAGACTCTCTGAGGAGAATCGTGTTTTCTCATGTGCGAAACTCTATACGTGAGTGAGTGAGTGTTTGCATGAGTGAAATTCAACATTGTCAAGTCACACGCAGGCAAATACTTCTTCCTTGCACATAGAGAATAGGAGGCAAGGAACGTGCCTCCCTTGTACGTAAAGAATAGGAGGCGACGGGGCGTGGGCGTGTCACAATCGACTTGAGAATGGTTCAGGACGGACCGAAACGTCGTCATCCCTTCACTTTCTAGTGTGTGGTCTGGTCAACATATTTCAGCCCCGTGTCACTCCTCGTCTGCAGTCAGCACGGTGACAGAATAGACCTTGTGTAGCGCTCGGACCAATGGACCTCATCTACTTCTGCAAACATGCATGGATCCGCAATGCTTTGTTAGGTATATGAAGAAAGGGCCGCTAAGCCATTAGTTGGAAATGTCAACACTGCTTGGGGGCTGTTGTTTGCTGCGTCCTAGTCGTTGTGGGGTGCGAATATGCCGGCAAGGTTAATGCTGATTGGTTCGCTCTTCCGGTGAGACGCACACTAGTGAAGGACCTCGTTATGGTGGATGTGGGTCCGTCTGCGCCTCGCTGCCTCGCATGACAGGCAGATTAGGTCCCTCTCACACCTGCCGAGCCGGTGTCAGCCGGTCTAACTATATCAACCATGCGTAATGTCATTTTACTTACAGGCAAACATCCACTACGGGCTCACCATAGCCCGTGCTACTTGGAACTTTGTTCCAGGTAGCGAATCTTTAACAATAACAACAACTTACAGGCTATACACACACACACACACACACACACACACACACACACACACACACACACACACACACACACACACACACACACACACACGTGTGTGTGTCGAGGTGCCTCGCGGCTGAGTGGACAGCACTCTGGAGTTGTAGTCCTAATGGCCCAGGTTTGATCCCCTGCAGAGGCAGAAACAAATGGGCAGAGTTTCTTTCACCCTGGTGTGCCTATTCATCTAGCAGTAAACAGGTACCCGAGAGCTGCTAGGAACTGACTCGATGCTTCTCGTAGGCTTGCTTGATACAACAAGCACGTGCGGAAACCCCATTGAACCATGGTTGAATTTTATTGAATTATTAATACATTTTTTAATTAATTTATCATTAACATTGGAAATATATTTCACAGCTCTCACACACACATTCTCTCACTCCTACACAATCACTCACACAGGAGCTCCTGCCTCTATGCCGTTCTCCAGCTCACATAAGAGCCAAAGAAAGAAACACAGAAATCACAGGAGCCGCGTGGATAAAGAATTATTTAAAACACGGAGAAATTCGCCAGGACTGCTCCTGTGTGCATTTGGCGTGTGTGTAAAATGTGCCGAGTCAGCGAGGAGAGGTCAGATGGGTGGGAGGGAGTGAGGGAGTGAGGGAGTGAGGGAGTGAGGGGAAAGAAGTGAAAATGTAGGAGGAAGGAAACGAGTAAAAGATGGGAGGGAGAGAAGGTGCAAAATGTGGGAAAGAGACGAAGAAGGAAGCATGAAGAATCGGAAAGAAGGAAAGGATTAAATAGACTATATAAACTGAAGGAAAAACGAATAGAAGTGCAAGAAGGAAGTGAGGCAAGAGGTTAAGGAAGGGAACCAGGGGAAGCATATAAGAAGAGGGAGGTAGGGAAGGAAGAAGGCAAAAATGAAGGAATAGAAATAAGCAAGGAGAGGGAGGGAAGCAGAGATGGAGGGATGGACGGAGAGAGGAAGAGGACCTCATAAGAAAATGAAGCAGGAAGACAGGCGAGGAAACAGGAAGACAGGCGAGGAGACAGGAAGACAGGCAAGGAGACAGGAAGACAGGCGAGAAGACAGGAAGGCAGGCGAGGAGACATGGAGACAGGCGAGGAGGCAGGGAAGCAGGCAAGGAGACAGGGAGGCAGGTAGACTCAGATGGAGGAGAGAGAGAGCTCGGATCGGTACCCATACCACGTACAAGCGACCAACCCCTCCTCCCTCCCCCCATTCTGAACGGGACAAAGTGAAGCATTTATTTACCCCCGGCTCGGCAGCACTCGCTCCGAACACAACCTACCCTCCACTCCACAGCTTGCACGAGACAAAGAGAATTTTCTTATTCCGAAACTAATACAAAATAAGACCGTGAATGTATTGTGTGAATATTGTCTCTTGAGGCTACCAGCCCACTTTATCTTGGAAAGAAATAATGTACTCTCGAATATGTACAAACAGTTGTAATTTAAGTCAAACATACGTTTCAAGATTCGTTTTTGTTTTTAATAAGATTTGTCGACAAATAAAAAAGCCGATAGGTATATCCAAGGTGTTAAGACCTTATTATCTACGAACACTTTTCAGATTTCACAAGTTAAAGATTTTGAGAAACTTCGAGCCTTATAAAATATAGTTTTTTTGCAATTTCTGATCCAACTGTGCATGTAGACCTGTCCCACACACACACACTGATCTGCTCCCACACACACTGACCTCTCCCACACACACACTGACCTCTCCCACACCACACACTGACCTCTCCCACACACACACATGATCTGTTCCACATATACTGACCTCTCCACACACCACACACACTGACATCTCCCCCCCCCACACACACACACACACACACACACACACACACTGACCAACCATCCTCCTGTTTAGATAGTACATTTTTCAACTATGTGTCCCATTGTACATATATTAACGAAAATGACATTAGATACAAGAATTTGTTAATATTCACGTTATAAGTTCCAGAAAATATAAAGCTAAGAAAAACTCAAATATTCATAGGCCTAGTATTGCATATATATGATTATATTACGGCTCAGAAACGTGTATTAGGCCTAGGATGGGTTAGGTAAGGTTAGGTTTTGTTAGCAACATAAATACCAAACCTATTCTGTTAAATATGCATTTGGCACATAACTGATAGATCCTACTCATTTAACACTAATCAACACCTTAACAATCTGAAATATGGCAAAGCAAATATTTATAGTGGAATGAATTCGAGCATGACACTAAAAAGGGGGGTTAATAATGATAGAAAATTCCATTATACCAATGGAAATTTGTACTTCATAAACAGTTTGGCATCCTGCTGCTTGTCAACCATAGATGGGATACCCCGTAGTGTTATGCGGTTCTCTGAGTGTCTTGTTTTTTTTTTTTGCTGTTTCAAAATTGAATCGAACCTAATTCACAGGAGATTCGGTTCGCTGCCGATCACACTGAATTTTCTTCCAGGTATCCTTATGCTTGCCTCCAGTATGCTGTGGTATGCTGAGTAATAAAGGACGGTACCTACTGTATTTTCTAACCAGCGAGTGTTGCAAGCCACCATTGCCCTCGGCCAGGTATTGCAGCGTGGAATGATTAATGATCCGCATGGTCGATGATATTTTTCCCTGGAAAATTATAGGTTAAAGTGCAGCCAACAGCATAAGGCTTTGGAGTCAAGGCTAGATATTGAAAATAGACATGTGGATAGATAATAAAGTACACATTACACAGGCTTTTAACAGGGTTAAAAGCCTGCTTTGTTGTATGCTGATATTGATAGTAACAATCCCCTCCCTCTCTCTCTCTCTCTCTCTCTCTCTCTCTCTCTCTCTCTCTCTCTCTCTCTCTCTCTCTCTCTCTCTCTCTCTCTCTCTCTCTCTCTCTCTCTCTCTCTCTCTCTCTCTCTCCCTCCCTTCCTCCCGCTAACTACCTCCTTTGCTTCTTTGATCATTCCTCCATTCTTCTCCCAGAATCAACATCGAATCACAGACGTCGTGGACATAAAAAATATATTAAATATCAATATATCAAACAGACCATTTTCCAGACAAGTGACAGTCGACCATGAGAACATATTTCACCATCCCTGTGTAATATTACAGCTAAATGAAACTTCAATAGCAGGATATTGTTTTTTTTGTTTTTAATCAATATCAGACTCTGGTGCTCTGATTGCTGTGGCTGAGAGGTGCCCTTGAGAGGTGAGGATGAGAGATTTGAGTGGTGTGGTTCAGTGATGTGCTTGAGTGGTGAGCATGAGTTGCTTCAAGCTTAAGAAATGTCTCCCTCCGGGCAAGGAGAAGACCAGATAACTCCGAAGTATCAGAGTTAAACCAGATTTCAGGTCACAATGAGACCAGATCTCAGGTCACAGGTAATCACCACCTCACCTGGATTCCCCTGTAGACCAAGAGAATGGGGAACACGTGGATAGGGCAGCTGATGAAGATAGCTCAGAGGATTATAAATGGGTCCACGACTAAGGATCTCGTTGGTGTCCCTGGGATGGGATCGAGCCAGTGTCCCCTATCAAGATATCGAACGAGTACCCGTAACAAGATATCACACGAGGGTTACTAGTAAAAGATCGGGTGGTTGTCGCTAGCCAAGGACCAGGAGAGTGCGCCTAGCAAGGAATGGAGTTGGTGTCCTATAGCAAGAGATCGGGTGAGTATCCTTAACCAATATCGCCAACTTCAGGTAAAACTTCTCGTTACTTCTCTGTACTTAATTAAGGCGGAAAGTCTTATTTGTGTGTCCGGCGGAGATGAGTACATTATGTTGCACACAGACTCGTGCATGGTGTACATGTACACACGTACACCCGCACACGGGGGGGGGAGGAGGGGATACAAGCTCCCGTACACAGGTATAAACGTACTATTCTCTTAAATAGTACGTCTTATTTTGCACGTTATGGTCCTCAGCGTCCAAATTGCAAAGTACTATGAAAAATAGCGGGGTTACTAATATCAACATTTTCTCTACATCGGTAGGTGAGGTTAGGTTAGGTTAGGTTAGGGCAGGTTAAGTTAGGTTCGGTTAGGGTAGGTGAGGTTAGGTGGTACCAAATGGGAGACGAAGTCCCACATGAAACGAACCGAGAGAAAGATCATGGATTTTATATCACACCGAACCTGTCTCCTGAAGCCCACATAAAAAGGATATCATCAGCGGCTGATGAGAGGCTAGCTAACATCAGAAATGCCTTTAGAAATTTGTGTTAGGAATCATTTAGAACCTTGTATGCTACATACGTCAGACCAGTCCTGGAGTATGTAGCTCCATCATGGATTCCATATCATGTCAAGCCTAAGAAAAAGTTGGAGCTGGTTCAAATATGCCCCCTAGACTTGTTCCAGAACTACGAGATATGCCTTACAAAAAATGACAGCGAGAATTGCACCTTTCGTCCCTGGAAGACAGAGTTAAGAGAGACATGATTACCGCATACAACATTCTCCGTGGAATTAACAGTGTAGAGAAAGACAGATTATTTAACACGAGTTGTACTCGAAGAAAAGAACACAGAAGGATATTTAGTTCTCAAATAAGAGAACTAAATATCATTAGTTCATTAGAAAAACTTAAGAAAAAACTTTTTCGGTGTCAGAGTAGTTAATAAATGGAATGCATTTGACAGTGATGTGGTGGAGGCAGACTCCATACACACTTTCAAATTTAGATATGATAAAGCCCAATAGGTTCAGGTACATGTTCACCAGTTGATTGACAGCTGAGGGGTGAGACCAAAAAGCTGAAGCTCAACCCCGGCAAGCACAACTAGGTGAGGACAGATTCGTAGCGGACAGCTTTTGTCCTGTGAGTATTGTCCTTGATTGTCATGTGAATACCTTTCGGACAATCTCAGACCAGCCTGCGTACTGCTCAGGGAAGCCTTTAGGCACCTCTGGAAGCCTTTAGGCACCTCTGGCAGCCTCAAGACACCTCTGAAAACCTCAAGGCACCTCTGGAAGCCTCTGGTCAACTACAGGAAAGCTTCAAAGCAACCTCAGACCACTTCTGGGTAACTTTATGAGAGCTGAGATTAATCTCAGGCAACTTAAGATAACCTCATGGTAGCTGAGGACAACCTCAAGGCAGCTCAAGACAACCTCTGGGCCTCCTCACCTCAGTCCTCCGTCTCCTTGGAGATTACTACATCTTCGTTGCTTTATCGCCAGTAATAACTTAACTTTCTACTTTATTTCTACTTTTATTTTTAGCAGCATCACTACTTTCTACTTTATTTTTAGCAGCATCACTACTTTCTACTTTATTTCTATTCTACCTCCATCGTTAATACAACTTTCTACTCTATGCATCGCAGAAACTCGTTTTTCGACCAAATTCCTTTACGCAAGCAATACAATTTCCAGCATAGTTTTGCCAGTTCAAAAAACTACCATTTACGAACAAAAGTATTTGTTGTGGCAACACAATTTTCTGCAAAATATGTTTCCTTAAATAATACAGTGTCCAGGACAAAATAATACAGCGTCAGACTCAAATAAAAGTGTCGGACAAAAATGCTTCACGCCGACAGAGGTGATAATATTTGTCACCTGCAGCCATGTAATATCCTTTTTTTTTTTTTTTGCTACAAAATTTTCTCTACGACTGTTTCGTCACCTTCAAATTTTCTTTAGCGTAACAAAGCATTTGTTTTAACGTATCAATTCTCAATTGCCGCATAATAATTCTCAATAAAAATGATATCTCTTGCAGCGATTGATGAAGTCATTGCTGTAGCAATTGCCACAGGGAATGCTATAACAACACCTGTTGGAACAGCTGGAACATCTGAAGCAACTGCTGAAGCAACGGCTGAAGCAACGGCTGAAGCAACAGCTGAAGCAACAGCTATATCTATACAGTACTTGATGCATCTCTCCGTTTTTTTTTTTTTTTGCTAACTAAACAAGATGCTTAAACTTTATCACCACTCACGATTGGCGCTGTGGCAGTTCTTCTGATGTTGTGGCAGTCTTGGTGACGCTGTGGCAGTCTTGGTGAAGCTGTGGCAGTCTTGGTGAAGCTGTAGCAGACCTGGTGAAGCTGTGGCAGTCTTGGTGAAGCTCTGGCAGTCTTGGTGACGCAGTTTTATTTTTAGTTTTTTTCCTCCTCGACGGCAAATGTGGTCATCTACTTACTGAATTCTAACCAGCCTATTCACATTTCTTCTATCCCCCAATGGATAGAATTGATCTGATGGATATAGTGTGATGAGTTATTGAGCACTCAATCACAAGTGATTGAAGTGGCAGCTTGCCTAGAACTCAAATTCTCCATTATATCAACTTTGTGCAAGATAAAACAATCTATTGCCTTAATATTATATTGTAGAATGTTCCATATTGACTGACTTCCCACGCCCTGGGTTCAGATACACTAAAATATTATCTGAATACTGCAGCACTTGATATACTGGACTTGTATTCATGAATTATTATGTAATGCAACAATTGTGTAATATGTATGATGGAATTATAACGAGTGTGAAAATGGTGAAGCATTGCCATCTCTGATATCATTGTGTTATTGCTGCGTAGGCATCAGTTGTGTGCACTTCAGGGCTGTGTTGTGTGTTGCAATGTGAGTGTTTCAATATGTGTTCTTAGGTGTGTGTTTTTTTTTGGGGGGGGGGTGAGTCTTATGTGGGAATTGCGAGTACTATTGTAAGTGTTTCCACATGTGTTTTTGTCTGGAGTGTGTTAGGCCGCAACAAGTGCTCAGTGTCATGTACCAGCAAGAATATGTGGTCTACATATCGTCAGTATACACTTGGTGTTAGGTTCATGTCAACAGGGACTTTCTGTTCGATGATTCCCAAGTAAACATGATGATGGTGACAAGAGTCAACGAAACGCATCTCTTAGCGTCCGGCTTTAATAAAATTATAAAGTGAACTTTGGAAAGTTAATTTAATCATTCCAAACCAGAATAAATTTCTACTGGTAGGAAGTCGAAACGTTTTCATAATAAAAAAAAATCCCAATATCAGTTTCTATAACATACTTTTG
Source organism: Procambarus virginalis (assembly GCA_020271785.1). NCBI lineage: Eukaryota > Metazoa > Arthropoda > Malacostraca > Decapoda > Cambaridae > Procambarus > Procambarus virginalis. The sequence continues at coordinate 7,996,396 of WNGS01162157.1, forward strand.
AGCAGTTGTATGTATTTAACTTTCATTCTAATTATAAGCACTTCGTAAGAGAGGTAATCGAGACTGGATTGATTATTCGTGAATAAATTATTTGCTCGTATGATCAATGCTTTTGAGACATGAATTTGATATACTCATGCATTATTTCGCAGTGATTATTGACAGTGAAAGTGTTTAATTTATTGTTCATAATATGGTGTATTTTAGTGACATTGATATATGCTAGAAATGCAGATTAGTGAAGGATCCATACTACGAGTTTATAGCGACGTTAGCCTAATGAGGCGCTTAAGTGATTATACCATAATTGTTGTTCTCGAAACTTTATATTGTATTGGATGACATGTTTATTATCATTATGTTAATTGATTATTGCATTACTATATATGAGAAAATCATTTTGAGGCAATGGGGTGACTTGAACAGGTGTTCTGGTGATTTGGTGGTTCCCAGACACCTGCCGGCCTTAATCCACTCGACCACGATAAGACAAAAGTACCGAACAATCTGGACCTCTACTAAATTCACTAGGAGTTTCTGGAGTCCCCAAACTGGACTGGATTGGATTCCAGTTGGATTCCGGTTCGGTTCATCCGGTCTATTGTCTCTCCAATACATAGGTTTGATATTGTTTATCGTCCATCTGTTTGTCAGTTTTCCCCTCTACAGTGAATTAGAGTAAATTACTGTAAAATGGTCCTGCAGTTCATCCAAAAAATCTTCTTTGGTGTTCCTGGAAGATTCTGTCTGATCCAAGGACTTTTTGAGACGTTCGAACCAAACTGGACTGGACCCTTTATTTATTTATCTTCTGTCGATCAGTATTTCTTGTTCGACACCCCCTCAGAAACGCTTAGGTTCTGGCTAGATAACTTCATTAACATTTTTTTTATAATTTTTTTACTTTGCATATATCCTTGTCATTATCTATTTGTCTAGTTCCTCTCGTGTGAAGTCCACTTGTTCCTTTGCTGTCATTTCTCTTAAGGTGTGAGTGTTTGAAAGTTTCGTGTGCATTTAGCCTTGAATATTATGTCATTTTCATATTCCTTTTCTACTCTTATACTGATCTACACGAGATAATTTATTGTTTTATCGTTATTGTTTCGGTTCTTCTCTGTTTTACTTACTCTTTGCCTCTTATATTTCTTACCTGTTAACTTTTCGGGCATCAGGTCACTGTAATTTATGAGCCTCGCATCCATAACTCTTGATTTGCTCCTTTTTTGGAATGAGGGAACATCATCTGCACATTTATTGACACCAGAGATCGTCTTGATGTGTACACGTGTGTTCCAGAGCTCTCTGTCTCCCTCTGTACGCATTTCTGCTATTGCGTCATTCGTCCATGCTCCCCTTCCCGGTATTCCTAGGTTTTATATTCCTCTGCCAGCCCTCTTGCTTTGATTTACATTTCATCTATATACAGTTCGTGTGTGTGTGTGTGTGTGTGTGTGTGTGTGTGTGTGTGTGTGTGTGTGTGTGTGTGTGTGTGTGTGTGTGTGTTGAGGTCACGCCAGACAGGACCCCTGTGAGCCGTGGAAACACTCCTTATCAGAGGACCCAACTATTTACGATCAGCGAGCAGCTGCCTGGGACCCGTAGCCAGGATCTCGAAATTCTGTGTGTGTAATAAGGGACCTACATTCAACTTGACCTTTCAGACTGTATCTTACTTGCCCTGACCTTACTCACCGCATCACAAGAAACATCATAGTGAAGCCTGGTACATGTAGCTTATAAACTCACAAGAGTCACCTATGTGTACTGTCAATACACAGTGAAATCAGTTGTCCTTCGAGGCGCCGGAAATATCCAATGTTGAAACATTTACGTTTTCAAGGGACCGGCCTGACTCTGTTGTCATGAGTCGACACCCTGATCGCGGCCAATACCCCGATAACCAACTTCTTGTACACTTAGGGTGGACTCTAAATACCTGTGGGTTTCCACTCAACTGTATTAAGGCGTCTTGACCTTTAGACATTGGAGAATGTGAACCTTAATCTAACCACTCACTTGCAGTACAGAAGGAGAGGTTGGGGACATCTTGGTGAGATATACATAAAAAACATTTAATATATAGAATAATTCAATAGTTTTCTGCAGTCTGTACACAGGAATATCCTTTTGAAGCTTACATTAAATAACAGCAAGGCTATTTTCACATAAAAACATTAATATATAAAATAATTCAATAGTTTTCTGTAGTCTGTACACAGGAATCTCCGTTTGAAGCTTATATTAAATAACAGCAAGGCTATTTTCTCAATGAAATTTTGCACTCTAAGCAATGTTAAATCTAATCAACACATGAGGTGCACAGAAATGGACGACATCAATTTGTATGGCAACCACTGAAATAATAATATGGCACTTGAGCAGTCCTAATTATTTATATTCACAACACAGATCATCAGTAAGTAATCAAAGGTGCTAACTCAAGCAACTATTAATCAAGAACCAGAATGGTCATTACCTTGAGTATATATGTACAATCTCAAAGAATTCTGCAACAATTAAAGACAGAATAGGAATTCTGTCTTTATTCTGTCTGTCACGCCGTGTACTACATTTATTTTTGACACACACACACACACACACACACACACACACACACACACACACACACACACACCACACACACACACACACACACACACACACACACACGTCCTCGTTAACTGTACCTTCCTATATCACCAGAAAGCCTTTGACACTGTTCTACGCTACGCCAATTGGCGTAACACAGAGCAGTAAAAGGAACCACGTTAAACTAAGAGAATACCTATTTAGCAGAAATCACAGAACAGTAGGGTGACTGAAGACTTAGGTCTATGATATAACTATGTAGGATTCTCTATGTCAATATTTAACGAAGCACAACGAATAAGACGTATGAAAACAGAAGAGCATTCAGGAATATTATAGTTGGACTTGAGATAAAAATGGTCTGAGATATGATTTCCAAACTGACGCAAATTCGTGCACCAAAATGTATATATTTGGTACAGGGACGAGGAGGCCCACGGGGGAAGTATACTACGATAGGAAGGCATTGTGTCATAAAATAATAAATGATCTGGAAGTAGATATATAACGCTCAAGCCTATACACCCGGAGGAAAATTTCACCGGTGGTATATGATCAGAGGCATATGGAAAACTGGAGCTTATTCAAGTATAACCTCCAAAAATCTAGTTTGGAAAAGTTTTCAGGACATAGTGCACTGCTTCCCTTCGACCCATAACTGAATATTTAGCCAGACTGTAGAGTCCCTTCCTAAAATAGCGGAACGCAAAATAACGGAAAGACCGAAGGTTTTCCTCAAGACTGGTCCAATTAGAGCTAGCTGGCTCTAATTCAAGCTTCATGACTGGTCCAATTAGAGCTAGCTAGCTCTAATTCAAGCTTCAAGACTGGTCCAATTAGAGCTAGCTAGCTCTAATTCAAGCTTCAAGACTGGTTCAATTAGAGCTAGCTAGCTCTAATTCAAGCTTCAAGACTGGTCCAATTAGAGCTAGCTAGCTCTAATTCAAGCTTCAAGACTGGTCCAATCAGAGCTAGCTAGCTCTAATTCAAGCTTCAAGACTGGTCCAATTAGAGCTAGCTAGCTCTAATTCAAGCTTCAAGACTGGTCCAATTAGAGCTAGCTAGCTCTAATTCAAGCTTCAAGACTGGTCCAATTAGAGCTAGCTAGCTCTAGTTCAAGCTTCAAGACTGGTCCAATTAGAGCTAGCTAGCTCTAATTCAAGCTTCAAGACTGGTCCAATTAGAGCTAGCTAGCTCTAATTCAAGCTTCAAAACTGGTCCAATTAGAGCTAGCCCGCCAAACACACAACGAAACTACGACGTTGCTACAACGTTCGAACAAGTTGTAGCAACAAGTTAACAAGTTCGAACAAGTTTTTCTATAACCTAACCAGTTATAACAACCAATATAGCAAGTTGTAACAACGTTCTAATACGTCATAAACACGTTATGCCAAGATGTAACAACTTTATTACAAGTTGTAACAAGCAGAAAATAGGGACAGTTACGGTTTGTGTTTCCAGAGAGGTGTATTCAGATACGAGAAAAGACTGAGAGAACTAGACCTCACCTCACTGTAACAGAGAAGGGCAAGAGGAGATATGGTTACGACTTAAAAGATCCTCAGTGACATTGACAAAGTGGATAATAGCGACGAGATAAGGATAAAACGAATTCAAATAAGCCACTAAGATAGATAACATCGTTTTTTCAGTGTATGAGTAGTGAGTAATGCAAATGCATTGGAAAGATAGTTGTCGATGCTAAATTCACATACAATTCAAGCGCGGGTATGACAAGCAAGAGAGTGGGAAGCCATTGCTATAGGCGACTGGCGAGTGAAAGCGAAATCCTAGAGCTGATGGTTGCCCAGCAAGCATATGTAGTGAAGAACACATAGGTACACACACACACACACACACACACACACACACACACACACACACACACACACACACACACACACACACACACACACACACACACACATACGAACGCACACAGCAGATTCCTGGTCTAGGCAGAAACAAATGGGTAAAGTCTCTATCACCTTGATGCTACCTTTATTTACCTAGCACTAAAGAAGTACCTGGGAGTTAGACAGCTGCTACGGGCTGCTTCCTGGGGATGTGTGTGTGTATTTATGAAAAAAATGTATGTAGTAAGTATGATAAAGGAAAATAGGTCGAGGATAAATATATTTAACAACCGACAGTTAGAAAAGCAGGGTCCAAGAAGCTAACAGCTCGATTCGTCGAACACACACACACACACACACACACACACACACACACACACACACACACACACACACACACACACACACACACACACACACCAATTCGCGCATCATCAATCTTAAACCAACACCTCATCAAGAAGAAAAATTGATCCTCGAAGGTAATATTAACGCAAACCCCGTGAACGGCCTCAATTTCTGAAACCCAAACCCAAACGTGTTGTCGATCACTACGGTCGACTCCGGTGGCCAACCCACACGATCGACCCCATTGGCCAACCTCGTGGCCGCCCCAGTGGCCAACCACAGGGTCGCTTACAGAATGGATCGTTCAGTAAACATTTCACACGAACCTTCTTCAATAAAATGTTTAGATTCATTAGTGAATTCAAAATAAATGAAACATATTCTTCCTGGTAGCTTCTGGTGACTGGACACTACGAGACCGCTGGTGTGTGTCCAGCCACTCAGCTCGTAGCGAGAGGACACATGTGTCCGGTCAAGCACAACTTGATGTGAAAAATGTCTATGGTCGAAAAGGCCAACAAAGGCATTCTTGTACATTGTTCATGTCTCAACATGTATTTCTTTGCGATTTTTGGGTGTTTGCGTGAGGATTGTGTGTAGTTTTATATTTGTTAGTTCTTACCTAACAAGTACAAAATAATTATAGGTGTTAACATTACACAGTTTGCAGTAATGAGTTCGTGCTCCTGGGCCCTGCCTTTCCACTACAGGTCATCTAATATAATAAATCCCGACCCCCCTTTTGTGTAATTTTTTTGTATAGAGCAGCTCTCTAATATTCTCCCCTCTTATTCACACACTACTATAAACGCCACTATACTATACAAATCACTTGAGAAATGCTTACATCCCTATAACATCCCTGTACGTATCCTAGTGTTTAGCTTCCATATATCGTCTCTCGTTTCCTTATATGCTTATACCTAAGCATCCTTTCTATATCGTTTCGATACCTATTAGTATTATGTAAGTTTGGAACATGTCCCCTCTCTATCCTTTCTTTCAGCACCACTTCACTCAGCTCGTTCAATTTATGCATAATATGTCAGTTCATATGTTTCTCAAGACTCATCACAAACCTCTGGGCTTTCTCATTCGTACTTTGTGCCATTGTGTGGGTTCTTATCACCAGTACTGCATACTATAGCACGGGTCTGACGTATGTTGCATTTAGCTTACTGAAAATAATTGTGTTTAAGTACCATAAAGCTGTCATTGTACTCACCAGCTAAACATGGCCTGTTGATGTGGTACTATTTATATGTTCCTCGCAGTTCCTTGAGAACCACACATATGTCTTCCATGGTATTCTGTCGAGCGAATCGTTTAGTATTGCTTGTTAAGGATGCTGGACTGTAGGTGAGTGGGATCTGTCTGCGTCCTTTCCGGCCTATTGACAGGAAAAGCTACTCCTTCCAACTGTTGGGTAACTTCTTGACTTCAGTAATTCCATATAGCTCAATATATATGGTTTCACTCAGGATATCTGTTAGCTTATATTAGCAACGGTAAAAATCTGTCATTCACACCCGTTATTGGAGAAATCCGTGAAGATAGTTCCTTCCCTCTTCTTCTGTCCCTATTATGGTTCTTTGCTCAAGACTCTGGTGGAGCCTTTTCTTCCATCTCTTCCAGCTATTCTGATTCCACTTTAAAGGCCTCGGGAACCTTTCATTGATGTGTTCACATAAATCCCTGTCATTCCATGTCAACTGTCAATTATGTCAGCCTAAATCTCTGGTCAGTTTTGCTGGATTATCCCCTCGTGTGCTTTTGTTGCAATCTTTGGAGCCTGTTTCATTCTGATTGGGTTTCGATTGTTTTATATATATATATATATATAATATATATTATATATTATATATATATATATATTATTATATAATGTAAGTTTGTTCATGTTTTCTCCCTCATGTTTTCTTGCATGATGCTCCTCAAGTTTGTCCTCTCATTAGATTCTTAACTCATTATTTTTATTTCGTTTTCCATTTGACAAAGAGGGATCAGTACTCTCTTATCACTTACTGATATATGATGTTGTCTCATCTCTTGGTCGGACTTTGGGTGGAGATGTGATCTAACCGCAAAGGGACACCACCTCTCTTGAACCTGGCAGCCTCTTTTAAATTTTAGTTTCTAAAAGCTTCCATCTGTTGCTACAGCAATTTAATGGTCAAAGCGTATTTTCAATGGCGTCTAATTTTCAAGGGCAACGAGAAATGTTTTTTTTTTCCTTTCTCGTTCAATTTCCATGTGGTTGATATCATCCACGACTAGGATTTTTTGCTGTCATTCTAATAGCTTCATCTGTGACAAGTTGGATTTCGCCTAAACTTCCAAGTTATTTTTTCACACGAGTCGTATATAACTATCATCAAAGTTATCCAGCTCTCACGGGAGACATCTCCCGTCCACGAGGCTATCCATAGCCCGTGCTACTTGCCCCGCTCCTGTGCCAGGTAAGTTACGGGCTCACCATAGCCCGTGCTACTTGGAACTTGTTCCGAGTAGCTGAATCTATAACAACATATCCAGCTCTACTTCTGTGACGTGTATTTCTCGCTGAGTCCTGGCTGTTAGTGCAAGTTTTTGTCAGTTCTCTGGCTTTTATAGAAGTGCCTCTTACCCATCTGGCCTCTATTGGCATTTCAAGATCGATGTTCTCATTTGCTGCCCCATGATATGTGAAGACCATGTCTTATCTACGTTCTTGCTCACCATCTCTTCTCAAAATTTCCACCCTGGCATATTTCATTAGGAAGTTCGTTTTATTTCTTGTAACGTTAGCACTCCATTCGTCTACTTGTCTTCCTCAAGTTCAGGTAAGTTTATTGAGAAAATGCACCTCAAATGGAGTAGCTTAAGTTATTTCTACACTCCAATCTTGTCTTTTCAGTTTTATTTTGACCATAGGTATTTTGACCATAAGTTATTTTTATTTTTACCCAGTTATTTTGACCAAAATTGAAGTCTCCCATTACTAGCAGCTTTGGGTTGGTGCCCCAACCACCTCCTCTCGTTCCGAAATGATTAATGATTAATTACTAAAATGCAGTCATTGTAGTTATTTTATCTCCTCCAAAAAATTGTGTGTGTGTATGTGTGTGTGTGTGTGTATGTATGTGTGTGTGTGTGTGTGTGTGTGTGTGTGTGTGTGTGTGTGTGTGTGTGTGTGTACTCACCTGGTAGTGCTTACGGGGGGAGAGGGTTGAACTTTGACTGTGTGGTTTCGTCTCTCAACCGTCAATCAACTGGTGAGATTTTTTTGTGTGTGTGTGCTTTTAGAAATACGATGCGAGACTCAAAAAGTAATAACCAGTACTTTCGAGACATAATGATTGCTTCTAATGTTTCCTATCCGCATAAAGGCTTAGTCGACATGTAATCTCTTTTTTTATGGTGTAATATACTGATAATTGAGCATTATAAACCTCAGAGTTATGTCAACTGTTCATGGCATAGTATATTTTTGATAGTGTAGCATATTTTTTATGGTATATATATATATATATATATATATATATATATATGATAGCTTAGCTTGATTTTGGTTTTGTATCATACTTCTGAAAATATACAATGTTTCTGAATGTGGAATATGCAAGTGGGTGTGAGGTTTACCTTTGATCATGAGCTAAGCCTTTGGAATACAGAACACTTTTTAATAGTGCAACTTTTTAAAAGTCGTCACACATGTTTATAATGAAGAGTATTATTTGAACGGTGTGGTATTGTGATCATATTTATTTATACTTAAAACAGTTGAAATTCTTTATAATCGCTTATAATAAGAGGTTAAAAGTAATATTATTGTGTGGAACAGCCACGTGCTATCCAAGCCCCTCGGGACTGGGAATGAGTGGATAACATGTTGTGTTAGGATAAGAGGTTAGTCATTTAGGGGGAAAGGGGAAATTGACAATTTTGGTGCAGAAATTCAACAGTGTTTTGTTTGTACTCGCCAATATATGTTCTAATCTGCTTGTTATCAACATCAAAGTTATTTAGGTAGTAAAGGTGATGGTGGATGACGATAGGGGTTGACTGAAGAGGAGATTTACAATGATCAGGTAATGTCAACAGATTGCCTTTAACCATGTATCTAATGTCATGGCAGAACTGAAAGCTTCTGAGTTATCCATTAATATACCAACACGACTCAAGTGGTGCTGTGTGCAGTCACTGGGAAAACTTGTTCCTTCTTTATTTTTTATCCGAACAAAACCCCAATCAGATAACAGTCATTTTCGAATAAACAGGCGTTCGTAAAGCATGTGGCTGTCATGATATAGTTAAAAATGTTTCCTTCCACACTGTTTAATGTGGTTTTAAGTCGGATGACTCTAAACCGACTTTTCGGTTTAGAGTCGGCAACATCAAGCCACGAGGGTAGACGATTGGTTGTCACATGAGGACTGGCAAGTTATCAACATTACAAGAGGTTCCTGAGGTCACAGTTAAGCTGTATCGTTTAGTTCACTTTGTGGACATGTTATGAAATGAGATGACGATAATAAACGCATGATTGGGTCGGGTGATAAGGTCACCTCACGACCAGTGACGACACCAACAGGTCGAGATACGAGGTCACCTCACGACCAGTGACCTCACGAATGAACAAAAGTGTATAGTTTCAAGTATGTTGTTGTTGTTGAATATATGCATATTCTAGGAATTTTCTCATCTCTTGTTGATTATATTTGTTGGGTGATCATTAAGCATAACGACCCTCCTAATGTTAAGAGTCGTAACCCACCACCAAAGCAGACACACTGACGAGGTCGTAAGTAACCCGGGGAGTTACATTTCCTTCGCAGGGTTTGAGACTGTACGAAGCAGCCTCCAACGTCAAAGGCACGAATAACACAGGTCGAAACACTCAGAAAAATCTTAAACAAAAAAGCCATCAACATCATAAAAGATCTCCAGGCTTCTCTCCGACAACTAAATCAAACGCGCTCGGACTCACATGCAGGAACACTAAGAAAACATTCATTACAAACGTGAATTTGTTCATTTAAAACCAAATTATAGCAAACAGGTTAACATGCATGACCTTTACTTCCCCCGCAAACAAAACAAATATCCAACTAAATATTCCCCGCCCAGTTACCCAAAACATCTATGAGAATTAGGAAGAAACATGAAAGAAATGGAGTATTAAAAGAAAGTGACGAGGTATGTACTTGGCAGCAGGGTGAAGATGCCGGTAATTGTGAGAGCGTCGTCGGGGGAGCCAATATTGACACCATGATCATCCTCCTTACCTTCCTCATCCATCACTCTCCTCACTGCTGGCAGGGGGCACGTCAGGGACATGGCAGGGGGCACGGGAGAGGACATGGCAGGGGGCACGGGAGAGGACATGGCAGGGGGCACGGGAGAGGACATGGCAGGGGGGCACGTCAGGGACATGGCAGGGGGCACGGGAGAGGACATGGCAGGGGGCACGTCAGGGACATGGCAGGGGGCACGGGAGAGGACATGGCAGGGGGCACGTCAGGGACATGGCAGGGGGCACGGGAGAGGACATGGCAGGGGGCACGTCAGGGAACATGGCAGGGGGCACGGGAGAGGACATGGCAGGGGGCACGTCAGGGAACATGGCAGGGGGCACGGGAGAGGACATGGCAGGGGGCACGGGAGAGGACACGGCAGGGGACACGAGAGGATTGGGAGAGTGGTCTTAAGGTGTGCAGTACCTTATGTTACAGTACCTTATATTACAGTACCTTATGTTGCAGTACCTAAGTCACTAAACGTATTCACTTTCCTTCGCATTACTTAATTCTCAAGTGCTTCCCAGACACCTGTCGCTAATAATTTACCTATCTTTGCTATAAATTATCTTAATGCTGCTCTAATAGACTGTTATTAGTGTATAAAGGAATAATACGAGCGAGACGGTACTTATTTAACCATACTACTGAACAATTACTATAAGGAAAGTTGTCAGAAGCACCTAACTGCTGCACAACTGAAACTTTACGCCTTCCCTGGGCTGCAACTCGAGCATGGAGGCATTAGGTGATTCACGCAAAAAAAGAAATTATACAGAGGCTACGTCAGGCTTCTTCACAGGTATTGAACACCATACATGGTAGTGTCATTATTTTGGTCGGCGACGGCGGAGAACACTGTAGCCGGCAGAGTTGGCAACGGCAATGATGACTGTGGTGACGGTTTCAACAAATGTTGAAACATGCAACGAACAAATTCGAGTCAAGAACCATGGGGGGGGAAATAATGATCTACTGTCTGAGAGTGCTTCTGCCTGGACAGTTGCCGAGGAGAATAATCCGAGTTCACCAATGATCAAGAAACTCATGACTTCACCGGGCGTAGCTGACGATGACATCACCAGTGGCGCCTGTACGGCCATTTGTCCCATACAGTCCCTTATTATCTCACTGTAAGTACGACCAACACGGGCCAAATACCCCAGTGAGGAACAGCAATCCCTCCGATGATGGCTTCTGCTGACTCAAGGAAAAGTGAACTCCTCATTTGGGACAATTGTATCAAAAAAAGACTGAATAACTTAACTGAATATTGTACCAGCAATAACATTGATGTACTTGTTGTACCGGAACCCAACACGTCAAACATAATTCACTAAAACCTACCAATAATTAGAGGCTAAGAGAGCCTATACAAGCAGTAATGCCACAGGCATAATAACGTACATTAGCGGTGAATTCCCGCATGCTTCTGTGAGCACATCAAGCTATATATATACACACACAGTACCATCACTCCCATATACAAACTGCAGCAGGCCACTTCTCATTCCATAACATATACGACAGAAGTCAGAAACACATGTTACATTGCTCCCAGATCTCGACAGTTATGGGGATAATATATATATATATATATATATATATATATATATATATATATATATATATATATATATATATATATATATATATATATATGGGGGATTTTATTGTTAGACATATTACGTTGGGAGACAGCATTAACAAAAATAAAGACGTCAAATTGGTCAAATATGTTTATGTCAAAACACTGTGTATAATTTGGACACCCAAATTCATCTATTGCGAGGCAGACGTGATTATATAATGAGAGATACTTAGTGCAAGTATATATGTAATTCTAGTTGGTAAATCATTTGGTTAGTGATCAATATGCACCTTGTGCTTCCTGTAAGGTACAGTGTGATGTGTTTAAGAGACATCAGAAGCGAATAATGGATTTTCCACAGGGTTGGCATAACCACTTTATTAATTGCTTTAAAATGGTATCAAAGTTAACCAATTACGAGTGTACAAGTCTTCTCCAGAGACCTTGTTGATACAATTACTACCTATTACGAAACATGGCTGCCTTGTGCAGACGAGGTCTGCAGACGAAGTCTGCAGACGAGGAGTCCCAATAACGTGGCTGAAATATGTTGACCAAACCACACACTAGAAAGTGAAATGACGACATCGTTTCGATCCGTCCTGGACCATTCTGAAGTCGATTGTGAGAATCGACAATCGACTTCAGAATGGTCCAGGACGGATCAAAACGTCGTCGTCCCTTCATTTTCTAGTGTGTGGTTTGATTAACATGGGTGCATTGTGGAACACACCGTAATCCTAATAAAGGTGGGCAGCATCCACCACCACCCAACTGGATCCTCCCCCCCCCCCCCATTAATCTGAAAACATGAACGACTAACTCAGCAACTTGGAGACACATAAAACGACCCAACACTGAAGGCAACTTACATACATTTCTTGTCGCATATAGAAAGATGAGAGACTGTCTACTTACGACTATCTTTTCCATCCTTTTATTTTCGTATTTCCATGTATATAATCCTCTTTTATGTAGTGCAAACAAAAGGTGTATACATGCATGTTCGTTTTGTATAAGTATTTCAGTCACTGTATGTGATAGAGTGCTCAATAAGCCTACACTTAGTGATGTCCAATAGATCTCTAGCCCTGTCCATGGAGGACAGTTGAAAATGTAAACATACTGGTTACCATTGTAAATGAATGACCACGTCTGTAGTAGAAAAAATATAATGCATACACTATTCATTCTTCACTATCGAAAACAACAAGCCACCAACCACACACTCACAACCACACCATTCACTCAGTAGCTACACTCTCCACTCAATAGCCACACTCTCCACTCACTACCAACGGCACACATTCACTACTCTCCTTGAATATAGAATAAGCGAATGTAAACACAAAAGAGAGAGGGAGAGAGCGAGAGTGAGGGTTGAACAAAAGGGTGACAAGATAAGGGATGAACAAGAGATTAAGGGGAGAAAATGAACAATACTCCCAGAGCAGACGCTGACCAAGTAGGAAGTGTGAACAGAAGAGTTTGAAAATTAGATAGGTGGAGAGTGAGAGAGAGAGAGAGAGAGAGAGGAGAGAGGAGAGAGAGAGAGAGAGAGAGAGAGAGAGAGAGAGAGAGAGCCAGATGGTTGAGAGGAGAGAAAGAAGGAGAGTGAAGCGAAGGGAGGGAATAAGAGATAGAGGAGGATGTTTGGGAGAACCAAGGTGAAAGAGGACTAGAGGTATGCATGAAGAAAGGTGTGAAGGGGAAGTGAGAGCAGCAGGGAAGAAAGAGCAGAGAAATTGTTGGAGAGGGGAGATGAGGGGGAAGAAAATGAGAGATGGGAGAAGATGGGAACATGGGAAGAAAAGAGAGAAGAAGAGCAGGAAGGAAAGAGACCCCGGGCACAGCCGGATACTCATTTAGTTTTAAATACGTAATTTATCATGGTACTTACAAGAGAAAAGCTTCATATTTTACGTGCAGCTAATCATTTACATGTTGCATGTAAAGTGAACAAGTATGTTGACCAGACCACACACTAGAAGGTGAAGGACGACAACGTTTCGGTCCGTCCTGGACCATTCTCAAGTCCCACAATCGACTTGAGAACGGCCCAGGACGGACCAAAACGTCGTCGTCCCTTCACCTTCTAGTGTGTGGTCTGGTCAACATACTTTAGCCACGTTATTGTGACTCATCGCCTGCAAGTAAACAAGCTAAATAGTTTAGCTGTTACTAAAGTTTCCCAAACCTTGACTTAGCACTTAACATAATACTAAAACAATGTAAGAATGGGCTCAGTTAGACTTCGTCTTTAATAAATCATTAAAGTCGAGGAAATGACCTAAATTGTGAACGGTTCCGAATGTTGCTTCAAACTCTTGGGCCGGTTAACTCAACGTCTGGTGTGGGGAAAAATAGTTTAAATCAATAATAGTAAAACCTATTAACAATTCTTCCTCTCCTCCTATATCCTCACTTTCATGCACCACCTTCCCTCTCCTTCATCTTCCCTCTCTTTCTCCACCTTCTCAAATCCTCACCACTCCCCCCTACATCACTGTAACTATCTTCACTACAAACTGCCTCAATATTGAGTTTGGTATTTAGGGAGAAATGTTTCATTTGCCATTTTACGCAATGGATGGGCTGGTACTGGGTCAAGCCAGATCATTAGTTGCTGATGGGTAGGGGAAGGTGGTGAAGGGTAGGGAAGGTGGTGAGGGGTAGGGAAAGTGGTGAAAGATAGGGAAGGTGGTGAAGGGTTGGGAAGGTGGTGAAGGGTAGGGAAGGTGGTGAAGGGTAGGGAAGGTGGTGAAGGGTAGGGAAGGTATTGAAGGGTAGGGAAGGTGGTGAAAGGTAAGGGAAGGTGGTGAAGGGTAGGGAGATTGGTAAAAGATAAGGAAAATAGTGTAGTATCAGTGAGTAAGTAACCACAAAAGAGGGGGAACACTTTGGTTAAAGCGTCCCCTAAGATTAGCGTTTCTTCACCGATATTTAAAGCTCTAAAATATAAAGTTTATAAAACCCAGAGATAACGTGACCTGAGTTAAGTCAGTGAAACATAGATCATCAATAGCGCCGCGGTAATTGGCCGATTATTCAATTTGCTGCAATTATTTGTAAATATTTATAGCATCTATATACTTGATATATTGCATTACTTTACCTAAACTGCCCCGTGTGTCACACAAAAGCGTTTTTTGGGGTAGGAAAAATTTTAATCGAATTTACAAATACACGTCACAATAGATGATTCATATTTTAATAAGGTATATAGGATATTTTGAGATGTAAATGTTTAATGCGAATGAGAACACAGATTTACCGACATCCCAAGTATACTATTTTACGGTAAAAGTCATCCTCGTCATCAATCGAAAAACATATAGACAAAACTCTTGAGTATACTTGTGGTTTATAACTTAGTTTACATTTACACCTTGTAAGTTTACAGAGAAGCCTTGAGTACCTGTTACTATACCGCTTACTGACAGGAAAACCTCAGTTTACTCACTCTGGAGAGCCTCAGTAAAATCCTGTATAGTTGTCCTCACCTTTATCCTTGTCCACACCTGTATCCTTGTCCATACCTGTATCCTCGTCCACACCTGTAGCCTTGTCCACACCTGGCATACACACACGCGGCTCGCTGTGCTGTGCTTTCATCGCTGTATAAATCCAATAACAATCCGTGTGCTGGCCGCCGACAGTCCTCCAGGGACCTCTGTAATAAGTTTATGAAAAGGAAAAATGTACACATCTCTCAGATTAAAAAATAAATTACAAATTACAAATACAAATTTAAACTTGCGGGAATCAAATATTTTTCTTTGTGTTGAATTTGGTGCATTTAATGTTTATGAATATATATATATATATATATATATATATATATATATATATATATATATATATATATATATATATATATATATATATATATATATATATATATGTGCAATTGACGATCACTAAACACTGATCATTTGTATGCGGAAAAACCACAAAGAATTGGAGAAAGGAGGGTGAACGTTTCGGCTTGTTAAGGACGTTGTCAACACATGACTGGAAAAGAAAAGCCAAAGCCTAGATGACATAAATTTAAATTAACACATTAATATATTTGCCGATTAGTCAGTAAGCCACTGCGGAGGCCTTAACAATTCTCGTGCGGTTGATAAGCCTTAATGTCCTCACCAACTGCGTAAATGCTAAAGAGGAGACCTGATTACGACGTACATAATATTCCTGGTTATAAATAGGATAGATATATAAACAGACTATTTGAATTGGTAGAAAAGCCAAAGCCTAGATGACATAAATTTAAATTAACACATTAATGAGGATGAGTAATATAATGCATAACTATTCAATGTTATAAGAGATAAGAAGTGGAACGGGTCACGTATAGAGGTTGATGAAGCTGTTTCCACGCAAAAACTGGAGAGTACGCATAGCGAAGCTCATCTACAATAGTAAGCTGGAGGTTAGGAGATGGGCCAAGAAGATGAAGCTTGAACCTAACAAACACAGCTTAGCGAGTACAGCAAGCGAAGCTAACACACACACACATATAAATAATGTATACTAATGCAGAAAGAATAATTAATAAGCTAAAGGAATATACAGGAATGGTCTCAGTAGAGGCAAACGAACATTGTTGAATTTATATGAAGAAACCACACAATAATAATAGTCAGCACAGTCTTTCCAATGGGCATTCGGGTTATTTTAATATTTAAAATAAACCGGATGGATGGGGAAAATAATTTTATATTGAAAATAAATTGGTAGTTCATAGAAAACAGCCGGTGACTGCAACATCCAGAGAACTACATCATGTTCAAGGTAACGAGACACGACAAGAGGATAAATACAAGCGGTCGTTGACAGTTCCTCAGCAAACAGCAGCAGGTCAAGTGAAGAGCACAACGGGAGAGAAACGGGAGCAATCGGCAAGTCAAAAAGAGGAAGGAGCCAGGGTGACAAGGGGATTGAGAGCCAAGTTCCTACTGCTTGGCGACCTTAATCGCATTGAAGACTACCCAGGATCGGACACGCGTATGACAAGATTACTCGGTACTATGGAAAGGTTCTTCCATATTAAGCAGCACATGACACAGATAACGAGCCGAGGAGTGGTAAGATAAACGATCGTGTTTTTATTATCTAGAATGAGGTGGATATTGAGGAAGTAAGATATGTTGAGCTGATTATAGTTCCATTGGTCACTGAGTCGTAAGGTTCGTCTACAGAGGCGCGTTGAAATAGGAGAACCGAATGCCTGCTGCGTTAATAGGGATCTAAGGCTAGCGAAATGGAAACATCGCCTTCTTCCAGGACGTCCCCCCTACACANTTATTGACATAGTTGTAATTTCCGTATAGTCCATTCATTAAAAAGGCTTAGAGAAGTCGAAATTGGCGCTCGAGTGCTTGTCAATGCTTGAATTTTTGTATTGATGAGAGAGAGAGCGATAATGGCTGTGTGTGACTGCCAGTTGGCATAAGGATTACGGGATTGGTTGGCTATTTAGGTGATACGAAAAGCTATATGTGGGGGTGTATAAAGTGTGTATGTGCTTACCTCTCTGGTAATGGGTAGGTGAATGCTTATATCTGATTAATAATGTATTTGTGAGTATGAACGTTTAACTGTCTAATAACGCGTTTCTGTGAATGCTTCCCTGTCTAATATTGGACATGTGTGTACACTTTACTGTTTAATAAAGGGTTAATACTTTCCTAATCAATGGTTTTCTAATAGAATTTCAGGAACTGAAACTCTGGAGAGTCTCCTCCTTTTCCTTGAATTGGCTGAAACTTGTTCACTTGACTCAAGTCCTGTACCACCTCACCCAAAGCTAATATAAGCCTTTGAAAATGCATTGTGAATTAGTTTTGAAAATGTCAGGAGTGACCTTGCGAAACACATCCCTAGGCGTCAGATTATAATAATATGTGAAAATGAGCTTTGGGAGTTAATTTTTCAACTACCCTCGACAGTGAAGGAAAACATAACAAATATCGAGAAGATTTGAGTTAGAATCCTTAATCTTACCCTTTCGGTCATATTCAACAACATTTGTTTACAAGAAAGACTGCTACCAACAACATTTGTTTACAAGAAAGACTGCTACCAATATATATATATATATATTATCTATATATATATATATATATATATATATATATATATATATATATATATATAATATATATATATATAACTGTTAAAAGTCAGGCTTAGAGAGATGAATATACATGTGGTACAGCCAATCAGGGAGTATGAATGGTGTAAATTGGAAGTCAGGTAATGTTTTCATTAGTTTCAAAATCAACCATCCGGTGGATTCCTGCTAATGAAAACTCAGTGTGATGCTTAGCATTACACTAATTATCTCTCTCTCTCTCTCTCTCTCTCTCTCTCTCTCTCTCTCTCTCTCTCTCTCTCTCTCTCTCTCTCTCTCTTCTCTCTCTCTCTCTCTCTCTCCTATTCATATTAGTGTTTAACTTTCAAGTGCCAACAACAAATCATATTAGAGTGACGATAAATAATGGATTACTCTCATTAGTGAAATAATAAGTTCAATACAATCATCACGTAATCAATACTTATTAGAAATTTTTAATCAGAAAATTACATTTAGTTAACTGTCATTCGTGTAAAAAAGGTAAATAATATATTAAGATGAATTAGGTTAAGATTTAACATTTAGTTCAATATTAGTTGTATTTTCAGCAAGCATCTTATATGATAATTGCACATAGACCTGACAGTATTTTAGAACAACTGAGCTCATTTATCATGAAAAGAAACCAAAATTACATTATGCAAATTTGCCAGAGGTAATTTTTCCTTGAGTCTCTATTTCGTAGAACCATTTGAAATGGTTTAATAATTTTCTAGTAAAATTGTGGTGCGAATAAAAAGCATTAACAGAAAAAAAGTACAATTCTCACTCTCCACAAAATGGCATGCAAAATTATTTATAGAAAATAGCTGTATCTTCCTTAGTGACACAAATTGCCCTTAATAGCTGCTATATATTTCTCGTTCAATGTAAAAGTCGCCAGTGTTTGTTCTGCGTGTGTGTGTGTGTGTGTGTGCTGACTTAGTTGTACTCACGTAGTTGTGCTTGCGGGGGTTTAGCTTTGGCTCTTTGGTCCGCTTGTCAACTGACAATCTACTGGTGTACAGATTCATGAGTTTCTCAAGCTCTATCATATCTACATTTGAAACTGTATATGGAGCCAGCCTCCACCACATCACTTCCAAGTGAATTCCATTTGTCAACTACTCTGACACTAGAAAAGTTCATTCTAATATCTCTGTGGCTCATTTGGGCACTCAGTTTCCACCTGTGTCCCTAGCGCGTGTGCCCCTTGTGTTAAATAGACTGTCTTTATCTACAGTGTGTGTGTGTGTGTTTGTGTGTGTGTGTGTCTGTGTTAGTGCGTGCACGCGCGTGTGTGTGTGTCTGTGTTAGTGCGTGCACGCGCGTGTGTGTGTGTTATTAATCTCTCTACCAAACATAATTCCCACATTGTAAACATCTGTGGTATCAATTTCCAATAGCGACGGTATGTTATGAGAGCGAAGTCTTGCGATTA
Source organism: Procambarus virginalis (assembly GCA_020271785.1). Taxonomy (NCBI): domain Eukaryota; kingdom Metazoa; phylum Arthropoda; class Malacostraca; order Decapoda; family Cambaridae; genus Procambarus; species Procambarus virginalis. The sequence continues at coordinate 8,015,627 of WNGS01162157.1, forward strand.
AGAGTCAAAATATTGGGACACTTCTTCACAGCTGTACCTACCACCGGCCACCCCACGCGAGGCGGAGCCCTGGAGCTTTGTTATCCAACCTTTGTAAGGATATTCCTGGGCGAAGCCTAAGCACTTGCTGGCCTACTAGCTGTTACTTTTTTTCTGTGTTGCTCAGATGGTGAATGGGTATTTGACTCATGCAGGCGATGAGTCACAATAACGTGGCTGAAATATTTTGACTAGACCACACACTAGAAAGTGAAGGGACGACGACGTTTCGGTCTGTCTTGGACCATTCTCAAGTCGATGATAATCGACTTGAATCATCGACTTGAGAATGGTCCAGGGTGGACAGAAACGTCGTCGTTCCTTCACTTTCTAGTGTGTGGTCTGGTCAACATATTTCAGTCATGTTGGCTATAGCAAGGTTATATCTAAAGCAGCTTCTTGTTTAATCTTATTGGAAATCTATTTCGGTTTGTACTTCTGCACTTTACTATATAATGTTCTAATGATCTGTTGATTATTTCTCCGCAATGCAGACATTTTTCTATCTTCTTCTGGAACCTGTAAGCCCATTGCTCATGTCCATGAGTATACCCAACTTGATTGTCGCGTGAGCGGCTTCTGTTCTTCTATTGTTTCCTATTGTACCTTTTCACCAAAATAAGTAGTCCATATATGGTTTAATTCTTGAACTAACCCAGGTTCAGTGGAGATATTGGGGGTCAAGCACAGTGCAACATCAATACTTAGGGTCCAGTGGTCCCAGACGGGTGCTCAAGGATTTATTCAGTACAGTCAACAGAAAGTCCCTAGCATGAGGGGCTTGCGCAGTGAGGAGGCGTGTCTTATCATTCCCAGAAGCAGCTGCCTCCAACATTGCTGAGGTAATGCTTTCCACTGTCGGGTTATTCTGTATAGTCTGTTCGCAATCGTTTGAAGACGTTGGTCAAACATCCAAAGATCTGAAATTTCGAATTTAGCAAAATAAATATTCTGTAAGAAGTGGCCAAATATCCAATGCTCTCTTCTCATTTGTCAGAAAGTTCTCACCAAACTGATTTATAGAAGCCATTTTCAGTCACAAATTATAAAAACATTTTTGATACAAATATTATTTAGTCAGCATTAATATAAATTAAGAAGCCATGTAACATGAATATTGGTAATGGTTTGTACTTCGTGAGTCCATTTTTTATTGATCAATTTAAAAAAAGGTTCTTAGTAAGATGATTAATAGATAACTATCCTTATAGAAATATTAATTCAAGGACTTCACAAGTATTAGCCATTAGGTGGTTGTCAGTATCCGATTTCCCCTATGTTTTTGAACCAATATTATGAAGACATTGTTTTTTTCACGTCACTCAGTGGGTAAAGCAGCAGGCAAGCTGCTTACGTGGTTTGTGGTTCAAGGCTCCGATGGTTCAAATGAATGAAATGTTATTATCAACCGTTTGATGCTTAACAATTTACAGGACTATGATTTGGATCACCAAGCCAATCTATCCATCTATGTATCCTTATATCCATCTATACTTCCATCATCCCATTTATCCGTTCGTTTATCCAGCTTTTTATCAACCTATCCCTCCATCTACTCATTTATCGATCCTTTGCTCTATATACCAGCCCAAAGACAACACACGGCCGCCTCTTATGTAACCTTTCTCAACCTTATCGACGCCTGCCGTGTTAAGTCTTCTTTAAACCTCGCCTCTAAAAGGTTTGGGAAGTTTACGAGGGATATGATTTCCCTGCGGAGGTGGCGGCTCCTGGAGGCTCCAGGATGAGGTGGGTGAGAGTGGAGGCTAGCCCGGTGTAAGCGCTTATCCTGTGGAGGTGGTGGCTCTGGAAAATCTTACTGGAAGGCCTAGGATGGGGCCGGAATCACACCGGACTAGGATGGGGCCGGAATCACACCGGACTAGGATGGGGCCGGAATCACACCGGACTTGGATGGGGCCGGGCTCACACAGGACTAGGATGGGGCCGGAAATTAGAAACCTTTTACCAATTACTGTTCCTAAATCTACCACTCGTACTGTACATGTTTTAAGAATTAATAATATAACTACAGTTAAGTGATGGCTAGTATTATCGTTTCCCAAATATTCACATATAATTATTTCTCTAATGCTCCTTTAGCACTAAACTGTTCGGAATTCTTCTTTTCGATATCCATTAATTATCTCATATAAGCTCAAATATGAACAACAGTTTGGTGTAAATGTTTTACCGAGGCTTTTACGCTGTAGGTCGACCTAAACTAAGGGGGAGTAATTTTGAACACTAATTTGGTTGTTCATGTATACCAATTTTGTATTGCATTTTGGAAATAGAATGCATAACCTGAGTTACTATGTCCATTACTACAATTATTTAAATTAGAGTTCAATTACTACCACCACAATTGCAATTTCAGTTACTACTACTATTGCTACTACTTCTACTGCTGCTGCTATCTACATATTCTACAGCTTGTGCACCCTTTGTCAACACTATACAACACCTGTTGCAACGACTGATGCTCCTGAAACAAAGTTACAATGACTATTAAAATTGTAATATATATATAACAAATATTAATTATTACTGATAAAAATAATTGCAATATTAATTACTACCTCGACAGCAACAGTAAAAATATTGCTAAAAATATTATTATATAAACAGTTCATAAATTCTGTTGAATAATTTTGATGAATATAATGTACTTTAATTTGATAACAACTATCTCTCGGTTGTTTCTTCAAGATATGAACTCACGAAAATAAAATTTATTGTGCACTTATACAGGATCTTAGAACCAATAATTGAGTTGCTGAAGTCATGAAGATCCTAAAGATCCGAAAAGCTTTTACGGTTGGAAACGCTATAATCTGTGCCAAAGGGACGGTCGTGCGAACACAAGTTACGAAGGTCTGGAGAGCATTCATCGACTCAGGTTTAATGGAACAAGGGGGAACTATTTGTGCTTAAAATGTAATTCGATTGGATTTCTGACTCCTTCTCTCTACCCTTCAACGCCTATTTAGTCTTGGCGATGCTGGATTTTCGAAACAATATATCTTTATCCACAGAGTTAATTTACACATTCTAAAATATTCATGAATATTCATTTGCGGTAATTAGTGGAACTTATTTTTTTCCACAGCTTCCCATCGTTGTCCTTGTATGAGATTGCTGATGTGCTGAGCTCGTCTATTGAGTTCTTTGTTGACATCTTCCTTCTTGTAGCCATTTGCAAACTTCATTCGCCACGGGGCATGCACTCTGTGAGTGAATATGTAACTGCACACACACGTACACACACACACAAGCACACACGAGGGGCGCCTGGTGGCTGAGTGGACAGCACTCGGGTTACGTAGTCCAGGGGATCGGGGATCGATCCCCGGCGATGGTGGAAACAAATGGGCAGAGTTTCTTTCACCCTGATGCCCCCGTTACCTAGCAGTAATTGGGTACCTGGGAGTTAGACAGATGTTACGGGCTGCTTCCTCTGTGTGTGTGTGAAAAAATTGTTGATTGACAGTTGAGAGGCGGGCCAAAAGAGCCAGAGCTCAACCCCCGCAAACACAATTAGGTGAATACTCACAAAAATAGTTGATTACAAATAGGTACGTTAGAAAACTGGAGTCCAAGAGCTATTAGCTCGATTCTGCAGACACAAATAGATAATACAAATAGTAAATACACACACACACCCACACCCACACACACACACACACACACACACACACACACACACACACACACACACACACACACACACACACACACACACACATTAGACGAAGACGTCGTTGAAGCAAATTCTATTCAAAATCTGTAATATAAATATGACAAAAGCGTGAGAAATGAGTCATTGTAATATTCTACAAACGTTCGGAAGGTTGGGCTAGGAGCCAAGCTCGATCCTGCAAGCACATCTAGGTGAGCACACACACACACACACGGCTGAAACAGAAACAAATGGGCATAATTTCTTTCACCAGATACCTCTGTTCACCTAGCAGTAAATCGGTACCTATTAGAGAGCAGCAACAGGCTGTATCGTGGGGATGTGTGCGTGTTGGAGATCAATATATTTATTAGATATGAGAGATTAAAATAGGTCTGGAGTTAATGCATTAAACAACCGATGGTTAGAAAGGCGGGATCCAAGAGCTAACAGCTAGATCCTACAGGTACAAGTAGGTGAGTACACACTCACAAAATGTATACAAGTTTACAGAGAACACAGTTGCAAATCTTTTCACAGTCAGAGATTTCATCACAAGACCGACTGGATACCAAGAGATTACACAAGTTTACAGAGGGATTTAAACAGGATATTTCCATAAGATTTAACTTCGTTACTTGGTTATGCAAAGGTCATCATCAGTAGCCTTACTACTGTCAGTGCCTGACGCATTGACAGTAGTAAGGCTACTTTTTTTTTAACTTTGCTGATGATTTAGTTCTATTAGCACCACGCAAAGGAACCATTGATTTTTTACTCCCTTCCATATATTATTATTTTAGAAATATATAAAATTTATGGCGCTGAATACTCACAATTTATTCTGACATGTTGCAAAAACATGCGACAGCTGTTTTTGACACACTGTCAGGGCTTTATTTAGATCTTGAAATGAAACTATTAAATAGCAAAATTCTTGTAAAATACTCCCTAATGCTTCTGATATGAATTATATCCCCAACGAACTCGCTCGTCAACTTTACTGGTGCTGTCAATAACCTCGTCAGTGAGGATACATGTACCACTGAGCGACTCTCACTACACCGGGTAGAAAATATTGTTATATACCAGTGTTTCAGTCTGTGTGGTTGAGAACTATGGGACCAGTAAAATGCTGACCTTGGAAAGTTGAAACCTCTACTGTGAGCAGATATTAAAGACGTATATTCTCGCTTCCTGCTGGTCGGCGTTCAATCCCCGGTGATCCAAGTGGTTGGGCACCGTTAACGTCCCATCCCAAAGCCTTATCCTGATCGCTTCCCAGTGCTATGTAGTCGTAATGGCTTGGTGCTTCTCCTGATAGCTCCCTCCCTCAATGCCACCTGCTTCCTGGCTTGATGTCCACCCGTACTCGGGATGAATTAGTTTGCAAACGAATGAAGCCAATATGCTTCAAGGGAATCATTTATCCACTGGACAATAATACCATTTATTTTTTCGTCAGACCTCCGTTTATCATTGACCTCTTCTTGTGTTTGTTATACATAATAAACAAGACTTAGACACCACAAGCTAAGAAAGCATAATGGTGCGGTTGTGGTGAAGGCTAAAATGAGACCAAAAAGATACCGAAAGGGCACGAATATTATTAGCTTGGATACTTGATAGACTTAAGGAATTATCGCTAGAAAGTGACAGCTTGTTGAAAACCACTCTAAATCCTGCTGAAGTCGGATTCCCGTTCCATTTCCCATGTGTGCTAAGGTTCCTCGATCCAGGCAAGCCCTTGAAACGGCTGATGATGAATAGCTCCTTCTCATATTCATATTTCTAACTCAAAATAATATAGATTATACAATATTTCCCTTGTAATTCAAATGTAACGTAAATCATTAGATATTTCTGTTAAATTTAGAGTTTGCATTAATCATCATATACATTTTATACTAGGTTTTCCAACTTTCCATAATTTACTAGTCGTATTTCTACTGGTTTTGTAATGTATAATTAATGTTTGGTGAGATATATGAAAAAAAAATTATTTGTATTGTTCGTACTAGTTCTTGTGTAAAGGAATATAATATTCTGGAATTTCTGTTACCACCGCTGATCTTAATGCTACTGTTGCTGTTAACGCTACCGTTGTTATTCTCACCTACTGTTGTTGCTATTACTCCCTAGTTCTAAAAACAACAGTAGAGTTACTCTACTGTTGCTGTTAGTACTACTGCTATTATTACCACTACTGTTGATAAAATCATTTGGGGTAATGAGGTGACTTGATCAGGTGTTCTAGTGACGCTCTGCCTTAACCCACATGACCACGATAGGACAAAAGCCGTTCAACGCGAAGTTCTAAATTCACATGGAAGAGCCTGGTGGCCTCAAATGGTGCCACAACCAGGTTTTTACGATTGGCCCACCTACACTCTAGCCTGTGGGTAATGGTGCCGCCACCTCTCCGTCCCATCTGCAAAATACAAATAAAAAATCCCAGTAGCATGATATATTAATGAGAAAATTATGTGGGGCGATGAGGTGACTTGAACAGGTGTTCTAGTGATTCCCAAACACCTGCCTTCAACCCGGAATTCAAGGAACGTAGGACAGGGCTTCGATACCAGGTATCAATCTTGTTATTCCTTGTGTTTCCTCTGGAAGAGTCTGTGTACACTCTGAAGAATGGTGGGTTGTCCCTATGTTGTGGGCCCAAGCTCTGACGAAACTCTGAGACTGAGCGAATTGGATGTCATCCTAGAGAAGAGAAGGGACAAGGGGACATGATACTAACATACAAGATTCCAAGGAAACGTTGATAGGGTAGACAAAGAATCAATGTTCTAACCAAGGTACAACAGATGAAGGTTTATTAAGAGAAACTAGAGAACAGTCATCGCATTAAACTGTAAAATTTCAAGAGGTGTGGCATGGGAACCTAGAATCTGGCTACCATTCATTGCATGCTTCTCACCACCACAAGCATGTCACACACCACTCAATAACACGCTACTCAACATTCATCACAACCTACTTACCATTCACCACACGCTACTCATCACTCTACTAAAACTTCATCTAGTCAAACACATAAAGAATTTAGCGAAAATCCAGACGTATGCCACGAAACTGGTGCCAGAACTGTGAGAGATGAGATACGAGGAAGGACTAAAGGAATTAACCTTCAACTCAATGAAGGAAAAGAAGTTAAGATAGACATTACACACAGAAAAACAACGACAGATTGTTCTGTGTTGGTGATGCACGAACAAGAAGACACAGGTGGAAACTGAGTACCTAAGTGGGTGAAAGAGACATTAGAAAGATTTTTTTCCCTGCCAAGTAGTCAGCTAACAGTCAACCAAGTCAACTAACTTAGAAGTAGATAAGACACGACAGAGCCTAATAGGTTGGATACCACCATACCACTTGATTAATAGAGGAGAAGCTGGACCAAACTCCTGCAACTCAACTCGCTAATGAAAAAAAACTTTGTACATAATATATGCATTAAGCTCATCACACACAACTCATCATTCACCACTCACCATACCAACAAC
>WNGS01162157.1:8030519-8049601 GCA_020271785.1 Procambarus virginalis
CAGTACCACTCCTCAATTATTCGTTTTTGGTACTCAAGTCATAGCATTACACCTTTTGAACCTTCGCACCTCTTACTCGTTCGGGATTTCCGCTTCACGTTGGGGTCCGACGAGCTACTTTCACTTTTCTTGGACCAATATCAGATAAGCATTATTTTATAAGCACACCTAACCCCAGCCGAGCAAGCCGCCTCATGCATGCAAACATCGACAGTAACATGTAACCTCATACATACAAATACTGGAGCAACATGACTTCACCTCCAACTGAATCCAATGACTCAGGTCCTCTCCGTTACACACTGCCGAATTCCTTTTCACTGTCAATTAATGCTTCTTTCCATAGCTCGTATAGTTTAACTTTCCTCGACCCATACATAATCAGCCGCCCCCTCACCATCCTCCACCCCTTCGCGCCCTACTCAATAACCCGTCCGAGAACCAAACAAAAAAGGAATATTCCTGGCCGACATTCTATCCCAGGAAAAACCTCTTGGGCTGTCGCTCTTCTCCTGCCACCTTCATAAAACCAATTTCTCATACCTTCGTTTTCTGGGTAGATTTTCAGTGTATATTTTCTCTCCTCGGCATATGTATTCTTTTTTGTAGTCAGTAGTTACCCCATTGTTCTTGTGCGCGGTTGCAGACTTCCAATCTCTTGTGACCCTCGTACTTTTCTACCCTTGACACAGGCCTGTTCTTTTGTAATCCTACGTACTTGGTACGACCTGCTCTGGATACTGTCTGAGATCTTATTCTGAATCCCGTTAAGGCGTTTGTTCTTTCAAGTATTTTCACTCAGAAGTGAAGTTGATACCCGCTTGCATTTGTAGTTCTTTAGCTTTCAAACTGTTAACTCTTTTTAACGTGTTTCATTGGCTTCTACAACTGGAAGTTATCTAATGTCTCTCTCACCAAGTCTAAGACTTTCACGTCTGATAGACCCGTTACATTGGCAGTGTTCATGTACTCTGTTCCTTTACCCACACAATAGTATTAGTAAAGTGCACACGCAAGTAATTTGCCTCCCCGGTTTGTAATACGAGAAACGTTATACCTTCGTCCTGTGAGTTATTCCACCACGTCCAACAACTACCAATAAAAACAAATGAATGACAATTCTTAAGTTGTCCAATTCACAGTGTCGTTGCTGAGAAAATTTAAGTACACTCTAATGGTCGCTGACGGCGCTTGTATACAATACGCTGGCGAGAAGCAACCAGAAGTCTTATCTAAAAGTTGTCCACCATTATCTTAGGCCCTGTTCTTTCCACGGTTTGCTTAGATGGACAAACCTTTCTCGCTGTGATGACTAGATGGGTTCAGTCCCTCGTCCCTCGACGTGCGGACGGATTCGTGATATCGGCCATTAGTTACCAAGCGGCTCTGCTGAGGCTCTACTGCTGGGCTCTGTTGCTGCAGGCCCTCTGTGCTAATAGTCCCTAATCACCTCGCGGCATGGTAATGAGTCATACCAATCAGCATAGCACTCTGAATTAACCATCCACGTCACCTGGAAGAGAGTAAGCAGTTTAGGGTCGAGACGTGCAATTACTGCACTACCCAAAACTTCTCAGCATAATTTTAACAGGGGTAGACGTATAAGGTAACAACCTCATTGGCCATGATGGTCATCTATCGACACCAAGGGAGACCCCAGGCGGACATTAGTACCCAATAATGATACACAGAGGTACGTTACCTAAGATATATAACAACTTGAGACTTGCCAGAGATCAGGAAGCTGTGATTGTGGTTAGAGGCTATGACTTCCACACACAGGTTTCAATGTAGACTATGCTAATAGAGCGCAATGTGCCTAGAACCTCCACACCACATTCGCTGATCCGGTTTGAGATGGACGACGACTCAAAGGACCTCATAGCCTCTCTAACCCCGCCCCACAGCCACACAATCCCAGATACCTTACTGTACAACACAACACTACAGTAACAACATGAGGAACGCAATTGTGCGATCTTACCAAGCCCTGAAGGCCCATGATCCATGAACGGAATCTTCATGAAAATGGTGACTACTTACTGTTGTGCGGCTCTCGCTATGTGAATCTGGGTTGCTCATATACTAATGTACACGTCCCACAGAGAAGCAGTGCAGGACTCCGTAAACAAGCGTGGCTTGCACCGCTAGCACCCAAACCGCCAGATCAGTACCAGTTGCCAGGTTGTTTGGGCTTGAGTCAAGTGTTCTCAATCGTGTTTGTGTGATAGGCGTTGAGGCCGTTTCATATCTTGCAACCCAATATTTACTAATACACATATGGGACCTACAACCATTTTCTGGTCTCTGCTTGTATTCTATTGTATAATTCAGCGAATGACTCTACGAAGTAGAGTCCGTTAATCTAGATACCTAGGCAGCGATCATGCCTGCTTGGCCAATACCAGCATGCAATATTGTGAATTTATTACAGTTTAACATGGATGTAACACTTTGTTTTAAATTACCAATATAAAGGAACCCAAATGGTACCCGTGAAACTACCAGCACCCAGATAGAACAGCTTAAGCACTACAACCACAACCAGCAATACGCAACACCCAGGTTTTATTATGAATTGTCCTTGCTTACAGATCCACAACTTGCCAGCGAAACAAAAAGCACTGAAGTGACTTTCCATTTACTCGTATATCAAACTCGTTTAGTTTTTTATAAAATACGGATTAGTAAGTACCCATCAGGCGTATCTCACTCTCAGGCAACAACAGCCAGTGCTATCTATATAGTATACTATATATATATATATCTACTATATATAATATACTATCATATATATATATATACTATCTAATGTGTGTGTGTTGTGTGTCATGTCTGTAAAGCAGCCGAAAATAAACACACGTGATTAAATAATTGTGACAGTGTCAGACCACTGAAAAAGAATTGAAACAGGAATTTCTCCTTTAAAGTACCTTTCGTATATTAATACATCTCAGAAGGACTCCTTCCTGAAGCATTGTATTAATATACGAAAAGTACTTAAGCGAAATTCCCTTTTCAATTTTCCTCCGTGGTCTGACATCTGTCACTATTATAATATATATTATATTATATCTATCATACTATATATATTATATATATATATATATATATTTATATATGATAATCTATATTATATATATATATCGGATTTGAAACTATAAGGAATAGTCTCACGTACTTCTAGTAATACCACACAGGGCTTCCAGGTCCCCTATTTTCTCCTGGTTCTGCCCCAATATTGAAAGTAAAATTTTTAAAAATAATGTTAAAAGAGATGAAGCGATGAGGCCAGAAAGTGAACCAAATAGAAGCTTTCATCTCGGTGGAGGAGCGCTGATGCTACCGGCCCCTTCAGACAACGAGGACAATGTGCTTGTCTCAGAAGGAGAAGGAAGAGGATTAGAGTGTGTGTGTCTCTGTACAAGGAGGCATTTCACCTGATTCAGTTAGGTGGGGGACTGAGAAGCTGCTCGACTTACAAGAAGAATTTCGCGAGCCCCAGCAAAGATGTGTCGACGCTCTCAGCAGCCAGAGATACTCCATCTCTCGGCTCACAGCCTCTCAGCTGCTTCGCTCAAGAAGTATATCACTTCATAGGCGAGATTAAGAGGGTTTTGGAGAGATGAGAGATGCTTGATTTTAGGTGGTGTATATTTTGCTTCATATATTTTTTTTTACTCTCTGTACACTTCGCCAGTCGTGCTCGCACGCACGTGAACACACACACATGAGTGCACACACACACACACACACACACACACACACACACACACACACACACACACACACATGGAACCTGTACACCTGTTGATTGATGGTTGAGAGGCGGGATCAAAGAGCCAGAGTTCAACCCCCGTAAGCACAAATAAGTGAGTACAAATAGGTGAATACACACACACACACACACACACACACACACACACACACACACACACACACACACACACACACACATGGGGGTCTAGTAGCTGAGAGGACAGCGTGCCGAACTCGTAATTTTGTGGCTCGGGTTTGATTCCCGGACCAGGCAGAAACAAATGGGCAAAGTTTCTTTCACTCTGAATGCCCCTGTTACCTATCTGTAAATAGGTACCTGGGAGTTAGACAGCTGTTACAGAGCTGCTTCCTGGGGGGGGGGGGAATAATAAGTAGTTAGTAACAGTTGATTGACAGTTGAGAGGCGGGCTATTACTAATACATTTACACATACACTACACATGAACACTACACTAAGCGATGCATATATATATATATGCATCGAGCCCCAGCAAAGATGGGGCTCGATGCAAGATGGGGCTCGAAGATGGGGCTCGATGCAAGAGCCCCAGCAAAGATGGGGCTTTATTATAAATATATATATATATATATATAATAAAGATTAATATTCACTTAATCTATGCTTGAATCAGTGAATTAAAATAACCCAAGTTAATGACAACCCCATAATGAATGAGCTAGTTAGTGTTAATGTCATACTTTAGAGAAACTGGGGATTAACAGGTGGTTTGTATATATCAATCTATTTAAACTGCTAAAATATCTACAAAAGCCTTTTATCTAGTTCAGTTCTCCAGCATGTGTACGATACAGGTAGATGATGTCACATCAATTAAACTAGGAGGTTACACTTGTATACTGCTCTTGCAGGCGAGTCTGATATGCTGCACTGGTTCATTACCCTGTACAGCATGTTGGTACACTGCACCGGTACACTGTTTTGGCACACTATACTGGTACACTTCACTGGGACATTGGAGCACTACAACAGTACACTACATTGGAGAACTACATCAGTACACTACACTGTACCACTACACCAATACACTACACTGGACCACTACACCAATACACTACACTGTACCACTACACCAATACACTACACTGGACCAATACACTACACTGGACCACTACACCAATACACTACACTGGACCACTACACCAGTACACTACACTGTACCACTACACCAATACACTACACTGGACCACTACACCAATACACTACACTGTACCACTACACCAATACACTACACTGGACCACTACACCAGTACACTACACTGTACCACTACACCAATACACTACACTGTACCACTACACCAATACACTACACTGTACCACTACACCAATACACTACACTGGACCACTACACCAATACACTACACTGTACCACTACACCAATACACTACACTGGACCACTACACCAATACTCTACACTGGATCACTACACCAGTACACTACACTGTACCACTACACCAATACACTACACTGGACCACTACACCAATACACTACACTGTACCACTACACCAATACACTACACTGTACAACTACACCAATACTCTACACTGGACCACTACAACAATACACTACACTGGACCACTACACCAATACACTACACTGGACCACTACACCAATACTCTACACTGGACCACTACACCAGTACACTACACTGTACCACTACACCAATACACTACACTGGACCACTACACCAATACACTACACTGTACCACTACACCAATACACTACACTGGACCACTACACCAGTACACTACACTGTACCACTACACCAATACACTACACTGGACCACTACACCAATACACTACACTGTACCACTACACCAATACACTGCACTGGACCACTACACCAATACACTACACTGTACCACTACACCAATACACTACACTGGACCACTACACCAATACTCTACACTGGACCACTACACCAGTACACTACACTGTACTACTACACCAATACACTACACTGGACCACTACACCAATACACTACACTGTACCACTACACCAATACACTACACTGGACCACTACACCAATACACTACACTGTACCACTACACCAATACACTACACTGTACCACTACACCAATACACTACGCTGTACAACTACACCAATACTCTACACTGGACCACTACACCAATACACTACACTGGACCACTACACCAATACACTACACTGTACCACTACACCAGTACACTACACTGTACAACTACACCAATACACTACACTGGACCACTACACCAATACACTACACTGTACCACTACACCAATACACTACACTGTACAACTACACCAATACTCTACACTGGACCACTACACCAATACACTACACTGGACCACTACACCAATACACTACACTGTACCACTACACCAATACACTACACTGTACCACTACACCAATACACTACACTGTACAACTACACCAATACTCTACACTGGACCACTACACCAATACACTACACTGGACCACTACACCAATACACTACACTGTACAACTACACCAATACTCTACACTGGACCACTACACCAATACACTACACTGGACCACTACACCAATACACTACACTGTACCACTACACCAGTACACTACACTGTACAACTACACCAATACACTACACTGGACCACTACACCAATACACTACACTGTACCACTACACCAAAACACTACACTGTACAACTACACCAATACTCTACACTGGACCACTACACTAATACACTACACTGGACCACTACACCAGTACACTACACAGACACACACCACCGTTACAACACACACCCTTGTCCAAATAAAGAAAGCGCCATCTGTTTACAGAGGAATAAGAGAGAGACTCTGAGTTGCTTTCTCCCGAGCCAGCACACAGGAGCTGGAAATGTTAAAAGAACGCGTGGGAACACGAGACAAAGCAAGTAAACGAAGGAGAACCGACAAAAAAGACAAAGAAGTTAGGAAAATGCCACATTAGAGAACCACGATGTTGCGTTAGAGAGAGAGAGAGAAGGTAGAGCTTTGATGAACCACCAGAGGGTGAAAAATGCTCGTTCTTCGCCTCTCATTTACGTAGATGAACATATCTAAAAGAACATATCTAGAAGAACAGCATGTTTTTTAACACTAATGCCCTAGTAACTGTTAGTAATGAATAGAAGTAAATAGTAACTGTTGTTCTGCACGAGAATATATTTTAATATCAGTGAGTTAAAAATACAATTACAAAGCTCAATAGATATCATGATATTTGGTATTAAATGATAAGCAACACAAGGTATTTACAGGCGTAGTGTTGAGTAGTGTTTCCTGTGTCTTGTTTACAGTTTACAGTTGAAGTCATGACTGTTGAGAGAGTCATTGCCTGTAGCCACCTGCCATAAGTAACGTTATGAAAGGACCCCTCCCTCTGTGTTCTCAAATAATGTAAACAAGTAGGTTTTCCCTCCTCAGCTCATACTCTCTTCCCCTACCCATCTTCATCCCCTCCCCCCACCTTATTCCCTCCCCAAGCCACCCTCATCCCCTCCCCTAGCACCTGTACGTCTACCCCACACACACACCCAACGAGCCCCCTTCCCAACCCTCACCCGCCTTAGGTCCACACCTCTCTGTATACTCTTTCGTCTAGCAGGGCAAACACGCAAGGTAAATACTGTCGTTTTCACTCTATCGCGGATCCTCTGCGTTATCACTCGCATCTCACTCGGTGCCTCTGGCTTCACTCGCCCCGTTGACATATATTCCGTAGTCCTCCTCGAGTGAAGGAAATCACGGCGGGTGTACACCTGTTGGGGGCTTGTGTGTGTGTGTGTGTACAGGTGCACCCAGCGTGGACGCGGGGCTATGAAGGCTTTGTGCATTGTCGAGAAATGTTTATAGCGATGAGTTGTTCGAGGCGTTTGTGTGCTGCCGGGGCGAAGGGAATTGATGGCTCTCATTAGTCCGTAATATCTACGCGAACGTGGTAATCTGGGAGGATGAATCACGTGTTCCGCAGCAATGCTGTGATGCCATTTTCCTGATTAGGTTTCCCACAGCGCAGTGAATTTAACAGGTTGCCAAAGGGAGCCCCAGTAATAGTTTGATTATCAGGTGTGTTTACGTACTTGGGATGAGGAAATACATTCCCTTAGACTGGTTGGTAGAGTGACGGACTCGCGTTTGGAATGTTCGTCGTTTGATCCTCCAAAAGTAATTGGGTTCCGTTCCTTCACTCCGTTTTCAATTTTATTCTCGTCTCATATTCTTCCAAGAACTATGTAGTCATTGTGGCTTAGCGTATAAACTATTTTTATTTAGGAGGACGAAGTTATGTACTCGGAAGATACAATAGCGAGCTGAGATGAAAGGCTTGTTCTTAATTCACCCCCAAAATTAAAATACCAATAAATATTCTGTAGTGTCTGACCAGACCACATACTAGAAGGTGAAGGGACGACGACGTTTCGGTCCGTCCTGGACCATTCTCAAGTCGATTGTCATTCTCACAATCGACTTGAGAATGGTCCAGGACGGACCGAAACGTCGTCGTCCCTTCACTTCTAGTGTGTGGTCTGGTCAACATACTTTAGCCACGTTATTGTGACTCATCGCCTGAATATTCTGAAGTGATTTTCACTGCTTGAAAAACATGTTTATGTGGCTTTTTGTCTTTCCCTGGAAAATAAAATGAAATTTATAAGCGATCGAAATGTACAGCAGCTTCCTTCACGAAGTCAGTGAATGTGAAACGTGAATCCTCGAGTCCATATAGTCGCTTTATTTTAAATCAGTGAATCTAAAATGAGAGGCTCTTTGCTTCTTGGGGAAGAACTTCAAATCAAAGTGGAGGCATTTAAGCCAGGGGATAAATTAGAATAAATTTCATTCGAGGAGGAAATCCAAACTAGGTCAGAATATACTCTGTACACTGTGTATATATTTCAAGTGAAATACCAATAAACACAACCATAATGGAAATGACGAATTAACAATTAAAAAAAATGCTGCTTCAGATTTAATCTTGTTTGAAACTATTCATTTAGTGAGGTTTGAAAAGTTAATGTAAATGTAAATATGTGTAAATATGATTACAGTAACATTACAGTGTTAATGTAAATATGATGTTCGGATGGCATTTGATAACTGTGGCTTTTATATGTTGTCAAGAACTGGCAGTTTACGTGAAGGCCAAGTGGACGAATCAGAGATTGGCAGTGACTGTCGGAAAGTTATTATGGGACAATACGGGAAAATAATTTTCATATGTAAGTATGATTTTTTGTTGTTTCAACAAAATTTCACAATTGTTGACAATTTCAAACTGATTAGCTGAGACGATATATTTTTTTTGGGGGGGTGGGGTCAGGGAGGTCTGGGGAAGACCCAATGAACCTTTACCAATATTTCAGTCATTGACAATTCTTCGGTCAGTAGTGATATCGAACTCCATGGAGCAATCTGCCAACCTGTACTCGACTCCACACTTGCTCATCTTTTTTTTTTAACCATTTCAGGTAAATTATGCTGCATACATTTTCAGATATAAATCGTGAATGGGCAAAGACTTATACGATAAATAAAATATTGGATGATGACCTCAGAAAATAGGGAAATAAGAAAGGTTGAGTGTTGTGTGTGTGTCTGATCTGGCTGGATCATCCAATACCAATGAGATGTTCTAAATTTTAATGGAGATAGTATAAATAGCTGTTGGTGATTTTTTGCTTATATGATGTAATCACAGCGGTTTGTAGTTGTGTCGGGTGTGCTTATTCACACTCAATAGAGAGGGTTATCAGGACTGTTGTTGCATTTTCTTTAAATAAATATTTGTTTAAATATTTGGGTATTCACATATTGATATTTAAAACAGCTGTTCAAATGACAGATTTGCTTCTGGGTGCAACCTATTGTCTGCTGTGATGTGGTTGAGGCGTAGGAAAAATGGTAGAGATAATGGGAAGTAGAAAAGGAAACTGTGTGACAGACGGGAAGGGTGTGTGAGACGGAGATGGGAAGGGTATGAGAAAAGGGGGACCCGAGTACCACCGGGTATTCCATCTCATGGAAAATAACTCGTCTCGTCCTGGTTACTTAATGAGCTACATTTTGTTTTTATATTTGTTTAATACCATATTTAATTGTAACAGTTAAACCGCAGTTTGTCCTCGTTACCACTTATTTAGATTTGTTGACCAGCAATAATTGGCTCTACTCTTATATATGGGACAAAATATAGCGGTCAAAATAGCCAATTTACAACTTAAAGCTACCAGGTTCCATTCACTCGCCCGTCAAATCGTTTGGGCACGTTTCCGTATACCTGATTGCTCTCTTTACCTAGTACTGAAAATCTCCATAAAAGAGTGGCAACTAATGTGGGTTGCTTTTTGAAACCAAGAGTTGTCATTCATTTTCTCAAAAAAAAACGCACACACTCATACGCACACGCATCACACGCACACGCACACGCACACACACACACCTGAGAAAATCAATAAGCTGCTTTACCTGCACCTGTGGGCAGAGGGGGAAAGTGCATCCGCTGAAAAAAGAAAGTAGGTTTTGCGTTCAGTCTTTCCTGACTGAAAAGTAAAAGTTTATACCATTAATCTTTAAAAAATAGTTCGATTGGTTAAAGATATTTTTCACCGTGACTGGTGTAAGCTTCACAAATCCCATAAAAACTCGGATCCGTACCCTGACTGGTACAAATGTATTCTGTCACAAATCTATTTACAACAGGTACAAATTGGTTACAATATAGTAGATAAATTGGCGTTTGTGAAGGTGGCGTCTTAACCTAATATAGAGTTGGAGGGATTAAATATTGAGTTAACTGAGGGATTAACAGTATCAATCGCGCATATTAGATCTCTTAATCTCTCTCTATCTCTCTCTCTCTCTCTCTCGTTTTTTATTTTACTGGTAAACGGATTTATGTTGCTCAGTAATCTTTTGGTCACCTTTCCTATTCCGCTGGATAATGTCAGTGAAGCTGTGAACGTTCAATGAACTGTTCGAATTCCTGTTCGTTCCTGTGAACGAACAGGAATCTCGCTCGTTTTAATGCATCGAGATTCTATATAGCAGGCATGCCCTCCAACACCCACTAATCTACAAAGCATTGGCCAATTACTTGTTAATATCAGTTGCTGCGTTGCCTCTATTTATAGATGAAAAATCTTCCACATACAAGCATCCTCAGGCTATACTTTATCAAACTATGACACACACACATGCACATATATACACACTATCACACACACATTCATCAGATATAAAGTAATGTGTAATTAAATGGTGTTGATTCATATAAATGTGCTCATGCAAATTCATGTCATTCGTGTCATGTATTTCATATATAAATAGTTTCCAATATGACCTACAACACCTCCCTCTAACCTACCCTAGGCCTAATTTTTTGCACATATCAGAAATAGCCATAAAAATTAATAACTGAGAGAAATATCTAGTTACAAGGAACGTTAAATATATTTAAGGATTTTTGGTCGTCGGCCGAAAGTTTAGACGAGAATATTTTGAGAATAATATGGCGATAATATTTTCTGAATAAGATTATTATAAGAAAATAGGCGAATAATATATTTTTAGAAGAAAACTATTAAAAGATAATTCATACGTTTCCTGGACAAGAATAATTCATGAATAATATCTATCCTAACAAGATATTATTAGAATAATAGATGAACTACATCTTTGGAACAAACAATACAACACTGATCCATCTCTACTCTACACTCTATTCTCCATTGTACTATCCACTCTACTCTCCATTCTACTCTCCATTCTACTCTCTATTCTACTTTCCGCCAAGCCGTATGTTGTTCAAGTCTCAAACTACTTTTTTATTCCAGACAAGAATCAGAATAGCTTTCAGCAGTAGATAATGTATACTTATAAATCTTTTACGATTTATTTTGTAATATGATCACAACTCAACTCGCCCCGAAGCCAGGCTCTCCCAAGCGGTAACCCCAAAGACGCATTCAGTATTTGAATTCATTTTGTATTAAAAATCACCATTTTTTCCATATATAAATAAACTAGAAGAGTTACCCATTGATCCCCGGATCTGTTTCTCTGTATTTTCTCTTCATGTTTCTTAAACTGAGGATAGAGTTTATTATGAATGTCATTGATGATTATTGTGAAAATACAAGCAAGAGTTGTTATCCTGTATCAGCTCCTCTGTAACCTGTCAGCTCCTTCATACATATTTATTTGATAAGATTTGTAATGCAAAGTAATTGATAAGATGAGTAAAGTAAGGATGAGCCAGGAATTTGAGCCTGTTTAAGAGTCTGTCAGTGTCTCTCTCTCTCTCTCTCTCTCTCTCTCTCTCTCTCTCTCTCTCTCTCTCTCTCTCTCTCTCTCTCTCTCTCTCTCTCTCTCTCTCTCTCTCTCTCTCTCTCTCTCTCTCTCTCTCGCAACTGCTCAAAAGAATCGTTAAAGCACGAACCACGATTTCGGACAAATCCAGTATGGTGGTGACGCGAGGTGGGTGACGGTGGAGGAGAGGTGGATGTGGTTGTGTCGCTCGAGACCGGAGAGTTTCGGTGGATGAACCCCCGGGCGGGGCCTTGTTGAGGGTTTTCAAATATTATAAGAATTTTGTGTTTATATTATTTTTTCAAAAGTATTTAGCGATACGAGAGCAGGTCAGTGCAAAAATCATCATGGGGGTGTGTATGTGACCCTGTCACGTGTTTCTCTCTTGAATCATGGCGACACTAACTGAGCCATGTTAGGCACGTACCCTTCAGGAATCAGGGAACAAAGATGGATTTTTCCTTAACTCCAAGCATCTGACTTCCATCCATGGACGGTTAGAGATATATTCTAATTATAAGACATGTTTCATAAATATTAGAATTGTGTATATAGCTTGACCAAAATTAGATTATTTTATGAATTTAAGTTTAGTTGATAATTGAATTTGCATTATTATAGCAACCAGTCTTCAAGCTGCGACCATCACTAAGGTCGAATTCACTATATTTTTAACTTTGTGCATTCAAAATTGGTATTTTCTCAGATATAAAGTACGACTATCATATATTGAAAATTGGTGATCAGCTGAAAATAAATTTGGCTAGAATTTTGTGTTCAGGTTCAGCTGGCAATTATTTGGCCGTGGGTAAAGCCATTACTTGGTGTGATTCAAACACATTAGGTTTTTTTATTTATAAAGAGAGGGATTAGCGACTGGATTAATGAGCATTTTGGACAATGTTTTGATGATGAGCAGAGTTTCCATGTATATTTATTACACATCCAAGGTGCCAGAAAAAAATAACTTTGAGCTATATTCTACTTTTTGGGCATCATATTAGCCTGAAATATTATTTAAGGGTATTATTTTTTTAGATATTATGTATTTTTATATTTAATCCTTAATATGC
Organism: Procambarus virginalis; assembly: GCA_020271785.1. Classification (NCBI taxonomy): domain Eukaryota; kingdom Metazoa; phylum Arthropoda; class Malacostraca; order Decapoda; family Cambaridae; genus Procambarus; species Procambarus virginalis. The sequence goes on from WNGS01162157.1 coordinate 8,043,709, forward strand.
AATAGAGATTGTCCAATAACTTATATAAGATCCATACGTACAACCATTTTCATGTCGTAGTGATTAATTTCTTAGCAACAGCCTGACAGTACAAGCTATCATCAAACGAGCCTTGCTCCTGGCTTGGATTGAAGAGTAGAAGCACTCTCTCGAAAAAATTGCAGGTAAACTACAGGCAAACTTGAATAATAATAATGGAAAATATCATTTAAAATAATACCATCAGAAATAATCGAATATTTTCCCCCTCTGACGCGGGCTTTAATTGTATCAACCAATCTTGATGTTAGTTCATTCACTCTCGCGTCGTGAGCAAGAGTAAAGTTTACCACAATGGTGAGTCAGTCTCAAGCAAGCACTGCGACGGCCGCAAAGTTGATCAAGAACACATTGGTCGATAATCGACACCGACAACTGCTACAAGTGTCGATACTGTCCTTCAGCAGCTAAATGAACAGCTTAGTTCCTAGTAAGGGCAAATTTACAGTTTAACCAGAGATCAGAAATAGGTTGTAGGTAGATGATTAATTACAAGTGTGCTTACAAAGCTATAAGTACCATCTCAAGTCGCCATGTTGTGTGCTTTTTACTCTAGATAATGCGAGTTACACCCTTAAACATCTCTTTACTAAAAGAGCTCACCGTCTGTGCATATCATTAGTCCATTTAGAGTCGGAATTTTCACAATACCTTCAATGTATATATATATTTTGTTAATGTTCCTTACCATATTAAAATATTTAAATTACTAATTTATCAATTCCCATTAGGTCATATTCATCCCGTTCGTTCATATTAACTAAAACATGAACTGTTTCTTATTCTTGCCAGTTTTATATACACTTCTATCCTTGGTGTCAGTATTATGCACTCTAAGCGTGAGATCAGATCGTAATCTTCCTGGAGGTTACGAGGTCCCAATGAAGAATATTCCAACCTTTCATCCATAATTTCTGGGCTTCAAATGGCGCTCCAAAAGGCACTGAATTATATATATTCTGATTCTGAAGACGCTACAGCCCCCTCTTGTTGCCTTGGCTAGTGCTATTGATTTTCTTCACTTGGTAAAAACCGTAATAATCTATTAAATGGGATTTGAGCAATTACCCGCTCATTACAGTAGTAATTAGCTCTTGCCGCAAAGGCTTTGTTGTTAATTAAGCGAAGTTTTGACCAATTAGCTTAGATAATCGGGAAAACAGAGCTTTGCCAGTTTTGGAAGGGTTGGAACCGGATTACTGAAACAGTCAGCGAACCGGGATGTGTTCACGAACTTCACCATTACACATGAACCAGAATATTATTTTAAGGTTCAGAGCACTGCTCAAGAAACTGTAAATTGTTAAAAAAAAACATGCCATTGCATACAAACCAAGGTATTGCTTAAAAATCAGGGCATTTCTCAAGATCCAGAATATTTCTCAAGAACCTTGATATTTCTCCAAATCCTCTGTATTTCCCAAGAATGAGAATATTGTTCGATATCCAAAGCTATTCTTTATGAACCAGGCCAATGCTTAAGAACCATGGTGTTGGTCAAATATAATATGGGTAATCATGGGTAATTCCCAAGATCCAGGCAAATGCTAAGGAATCAGGGTGTTCTTCAAGATTGATAATATTAAACATGAACCAATTTATTGCTCAAGAACCAGTTATTTGATGGAGAGCAAGAGGCTACAGGCTATGGGCTGTAGCCTCTAGAGCAGCCTCATAGAACACAGCCTCTATGGGCTGTAGAGCAGCCCGTCCTCATCAACAGAGCCCAAATGCTAGTTAATCCAGCGGGAAAAACCTTATCTGTTTATGAATTAATAATAGTATACACACGACTCACAACTGATGATGTTCGAACATTTCTTGAACAGCTGCTTCAGTGGTGACCTCTATTTGAATCACAACGCTGTCAATGTGCTTCACCCCACGTACTACAAATACAAATTATCGCCAACAGAACCTAAATACCTAACTTAACCTATGGTTAAATATTCACAATATGTTAATTTACAATAATTTTACAAGCATGTTAACGTTGGTGAATTCGTCTTTGGCGCCGGCCGCTGGATGGACGAGCTATCCACGTACTCTAAATACAAATCAGAACGTAACTAGAACTAAATCTAGACTAGAACCAACAGAACTAAAACACCTAACCAAACCTAACCTAGGTAATGACATGACAATAATATATGAAAATGTAAACCTATTTTCGAGAAAATTACAATTTCACCTCAGTAACTGGGACGCCACAGCACGTTAGAATTTATAATTGTGTGTTAACCAGACCACACACTAGAAGGTGAAGGGACGACGACGTTTCGGTCCGTCCTGGACCATTCACAATCGACTTGAGAATGGTCCAGGACGGACTGAAACGCCGTCGTCCCTTCACCGTCTAGTGTGTGGTCTGGGCAACATAATTTAGCCTCGTTACTGTGACTCATCGCTTGCTTATAATTGTGTCTTTGGGGTCAACCGTAGTTTGGACGAGCGAACAATGGGGTCGAGTTTCTTAAAGAGCAGTAAGTGTCATGTCATAGCTCCCAGCCAACAGCACTAACACGGATCATGCGTGCCAAAACAAATCACAAATGAACGTGTATACACATTTTATATATATACGTGTACGAATATACATATATATATATATATATATATACAGGTATGTATATGGTGTATGTACCAGGGCTTTAACTCTTGTATCGAGGTCCTCTTTTCCCACAGGTCAAACTATACTAATTATACTCAGGATGCAACTGTACAACAGTTAATAATAATAATAATAATAAATGTTTATTCAGGTAAGGTACATACATACAAGAGATTTTACAAAATTTGATACATTTATAGATAGAGCTAGTACATACAATGCCTAAAGCCACTATTACGCAAAGCGTTTCGGGCAGAATCACAAATGAATCAGTTACCTAACTCACCCCAGGCACCTGTTTACTGCTAAGTGAACAGAGGGCATTATAGATGAAACGATGTGTACCCCCCCAACCACTACTGCCCCGGAAATCAAACCAGGTAACCCAGATTTCATCGACATGTGTATGCACACATTTTTAATACACGTGAACACACATTTTGCTTAAGCGTTCGCGGACAATGAACCAGAGATCTAAATAGGACGACATTTCAACTCTGGGAAAATGGTGACTAAACGGGAGAGTGAGCAGCACTGTCCTCGTGTTTGTGAATAAGTTTCAACGGGCGACCTTTTGTGGGATATGCAAATGAGGGACAGGGAGGGATATGAGGGATGATGTTAAGCGCGCGCGAGTGTGGGAGAGGTCAGTCAATCAACAACAATAAAATGCTGATGAAATATGCATAATAATCTGATCGTGGCGTGAAGTTCAGATCGATTTCCCGTGTCAGAACTTGGGTTCAGACCAATGCTTGTGGTGAGAATATTGCCGCCATCGTGCTTTTAGGGGTCAGATTAATGAGTTGTATAGTGGGTGCTTGTGTGGTGTTTTTGTGTGTGTGTGTGTGTACTCACCTAGTTGTACTCACCTAGTTGTGCTTGCGGGGGTTGAGCTCTGGCTCTTTGGTCCCGCCTCTCAACCGTCAATCAACAGGTGTACAGTTTCCTGAGCCTAATGGGCTCTATCATATCTACATTTGAAACTGTGTATGGAGTCAGCCTCCACCACATCGCTTCCTAATGCATTCCATTTGTCAACCACTCTGACACTAAAAAAGTTCTTTCTAATATCTCTGTGGCTCATTTGGGCACTCAGTTTCCACCTGTGTCCCCTAGTGCGTGTGCCCCTTGTGTTAAACAGCCTGTCTTTATCAACCCTGTCGATTCCCCTGAGAATCTTGAATGTGGTGATCATGTCCCCCCTAACTCTTCTGTCTTCCAACGAAGTGAGGTTTAATTCCTGCAGTCGCTCCTCGTAGCTCATACCTCTCAGCTCGGGTACTAGTCTGGTGGCAAACCTTTGAACCTTTTCCAGTTTAGTCTTATGCTTGACTAGATAGGGACTCCATGCTGGAGCCGCATACTCCAGGATTGGTCTGACATATGTGGTATATAATGTTCTGAAAGATTCCTTACACAAGTTTCTAAAGGCCGTTCTTATGTTAGCCAACCTGGCATATGCTGCTGATGTTATCCTCTTGATATGAGCTTCAGGGGACAGGTCTGGCGTGATATCAACCCCCAGGTCTTTCTCTCTCTCTGACTCTTGAAGTATTTCATCTCCCAAATGATACCTTGTATCTGGTCTCCTGCTTCCTACCCCTATCTTCATTACATTACATTTGCTTGGGTTAAACTCTAACAGCCATTTGTTCGACCATTCCTGCAGCTTGTCCAGGTCTTCTTGAAGTCTCAAGCTGTCCTCCTCTGTCTTAATCCTTCTCATAATTTTGGCGTCGTCAGCAAACATTGAGAGGAATGAGTCTATACCCTCTGGGAGATCATTTACGTATATCAGAAACAGGATAGGTCCAAGTACAGAGCCCTGTGGGACTCCACTGGTGACTTCACGCCAGTCTGAGGTCTCACCCCTCACTGTAACTCTCTGCTTCCTATTGCTTAGGTACTCCCTTATCCACTGGAGCGCCCTACCTGTTACTCCTGCCTGTTTCTCCAGCTTATGCATCAACCTTTTATGGGGTACTGTGTCAAAGGCTTTCCGACAGTCCAAAAAAATGCAGTCCGCCCACCCTTCTCTTTCTTGCTTAATTCTTGTCACCTGATCGTAGAATTCTATCAAGCCTGTAAGGCAAGATTTACCCTCCCTGAACCCATGTTGATGGGTTGTCACGAAGTCTCTTCTCTCCAGATGTGTTACTAGGTTTTTTCTCACAATCTTCTCCATCACCTTGCATGGTATACAAGTTAAGGACACTGGCCTGTAGTTCAGTGCCTCTTGTCTGTCACCCTTTTTGTATATTGGTACTACATTAGCAGTCTTCCATATTTCTGGTAGGTCCCCCGTTTCCAGTGACTTACTATACACTATGGAGAGTGGTAAGCAAAGTGCTCCTGCACACTCTTTCAATACCCATGGCGAGATTCCATCCGGCCCAACAGCTTTTCTCACATCCAGCTCCAATAGGTGCTTTTTGACCTCATCTCTTGTAATTTCGAACCTATCCAAGGTCACCTGGTTTGCTGCCACCTCTCCCAGCGCCGTGATATCTCCCTGTTCTATTGTAAAGACCTCCTGGAACCTTTTGTTGAGTTCTTCACACACCTCTTTGTCATTCTCTGTGTACCTGTCCTCGCCCACCCTAAGTTTAATCACCTGTTCCTTCACTGTTGTCTTCCTCCTGATGTGACTGTGTAGTAGCTTTGGTTCAGTCTTGGCTTTGTTAGCTATATCATTTTCATACCTTTTCTCAGCTGCTCTTCTCACACTGACATACTCGTTCCTGGTTCTCTGGTATCTCTCTCTACTTTCTGGTGTTCTGTTATTACGGAAGTTCCTCCATGCCCTTTTGTTCAGCTCCTTTGCTTTCATACATTCCCTATTAAACCACGGATTCTTCCTTTGCTTCTCTGTTTTTTCCTGTTGGGCTGGGACAAACCTGCTTACAGCCTCCTGACATTTTTGGGTGACATAGTCCATCATGTCTTGTACGGACTTGGTTCCGAGTTCTGTGTCCCAATGTATATCCCATAGGAATTTATTCATCTCCTCATAGTTTCCCTTTCTGTACGCCAGCCCTTTGGTTCCCAGTTCTTTTTTGGGGGTGATAATTCCTAGCTCAACCAGGTACTCAAAGCTCAATACACTATGATCACTCATTCCCAAGGGGGCTTCCAACTTAATGTGTGGTGTGTGTGGTGTGTGTGTGTGTGTGTGTGTGTGTGTGGTGTGTGTGTGTGTGTGTGTGTGTGTGTGTACTCACCTAATCACCTAATTGATTA